>LIEC01011959.1:48447-167099 GCA_001925005.1 Drosera capensis
AAGAACTTCTCCTTTTCCCTATCTTGGAGTGGGATGTTGTCAAAACTCTTCGACCGGTTCTGGGCTGTTGGTTTGATATCGGGGATCCAGGTGCAACAGGAAAGCTTCCCGAGTTTAAGAGTTCTTTTTCTTCATGATGACCCATAACACCTTCTGGAGTCCTTCTGACTTTCCTTCATGACCCCCTCACTATGGGGAGTCGGAAACTTCAATTTCAGGTAGCTGACGAGATCTTGGCCTTCAACCTTACCATTGTAGGTCTTCCCATTATCCTATTATATGCAGATTGAAGTTTTACCACTAGAAAGTGAGTCATTCTGGAGGAGGTCCTTTTAGTGGCTTTATCATCGAGTTCCACTAAAAGGGTGTCATACCCTTCAGGTAGATGAACCCCCTATGAATCCAACCAACGGGGTTCTGAAGGACTTTAAGTTTTTGTCGCTCATTCCCATCTTTTTGTGTGCTGTGTAGTGTGATACGTCTATGGAGGACCCATTGTCAATCAAGTTCCATTTCACATCAAACTCCTCGATGTGTATGGTCAGAACCAACACATCGTCATGTGAGAAAGCGATTCCTCGGCTCTTTTATTAGTAGGTTTTCTGCCCGAGCCAAGAACAACACCTCTGCTTTTGGTGCATTCAAGGGAGTGTGCCATGTAAAACCGAGGCCTTTCTACTTGGGATTTTACCTTTTCTTCTCTCTTCGAGAAGGGGATTCTCACTGTCCTTTTCATTCGAGACTAGGAACCGTTCCTTCCACGAGAACCGAGTTATCATTCCAGTTACGAGATCCTACTCCCTATGGAGGCAATTTGGTTTATGAGATCGGTTTATGTTCTCATTAGGGTGATATTTTGATTTTCCATATGGGTTTAAAGGGCGGCCAACATCTCGGTTATGACTAAACCCTAGGCTTGAGATGCTTGAACCTCCTCCTTCCGATCTGCTATTACCCCAGTCATATTTGCCAGCCGAGGTGGAAGGTCAAACCAGGATTGGTTAGCACTGTGGGTTTGTTCGATGTTTTTGGTATTGTGACTCTTTCGAGTCATCAAACCGGACCCCATAGTGGGCGTTAAAGTGTTTGTGTGGGAAACCAGGTATATAGGTCTGTGTTTTTTAGCCCATATATTTATGTGGTGGAATACTGTTGTTGGGCCTTGGTACAGTGCTCATTTCGTTTACACAACAAAAACAAGAATCGGTTAGTCGGGTCCGAGGTGATTTCCTCGTGGACTGGCTTCGTTGTTTAAATAAATAAAGATTTTAAGGAAAACTAAAAAATAATTGAAGAATAAGATGCAAAAAAAAAAACTAACATTTTATTTGTTGTTGGGATATATACTTATAATAAATATCCACCCTTTTTTTGTCATATAATCGACATGATCTCATTAAATTGATAACCACCCATTCAACGCATTTTATGTAATTTATTTTTTTTTGAGATAATTAACTTAATGATTTTCATCTTATTTTAAACCCTTTACTCACTGAGAGTACGTTATTTTAAAACCAACAATATCAACAAATTCGTGTCATTTTTTTTTTGAGATAATTAATTTAATGATGTTGATCTTATTTTAAACCCTTTACTCACTGAGAATACGTTATTTTAGAACCAACAATATCAACAAATTCGTACCATCAAATTGTCATCTATTTGGGATGGTGTGAGAATAGAAAAAACTCAGTACTCCTACGAAGTAATTGGACCATCGGAAGTCGGATCCACTTCGGGTCGACATGTAGAGAGTGATGCTTCTTTTCTAGCCCAGATAACGACCACCCAAATCAACATTGTCTGTCGTCTCCCTTTCCCCCAACTCTCGATTTCTCTCCTTTTATTTTCTTTCTCTGAATCCTTTTTTTCGCCGATAATCTGCATCACTCAACAGCTATCCGACACACACACACACACTCCTATGAGGAAGAAGCTCGATACTCGTTTCCCTGCGGTGAGCTCCGACTAGATCTAATTCTAGTTCGCTGGTTTGATTTGAAGATTGGTTTTGTTGATGTTTTTTGGGGGCTGTGTTGTTCGATTCTCGATTGGGTTGTGGTGGGAATTTGATGGGAGTTCTGTGTTTTGGGGTTTCTTGGTTTTGATTTTGTCTGGGTAATTCAATTGAAGACGACAAGGACTCTCTTTTAGTTGTTTTTGGGGGGAGAAATGGAGTTTCTGGAGCAGATTACTGTTGTAGGGTTTGGTTTTGCTTCGGTGTAGGATGATTTGAGTTAAATTTATCGCATCGAGTGTGAATTGTTTCACTGCGTAAGCTAGCGCGTCGTTTATTTGACCTGAGTTCTACTTATATTTTGCCCTTTTCAAACTTTATTTTGGAGAAATTGAGATTCTGGAGCTGATTATTGTTTCTAGGGTTTGGTTTTCTTTGCATTCTTAAGATGATTTTTGTGAAATTTAAAGCGTCGTGTGTAAATTGATCCATTGAAAAAGTTAGCATGTGGGTTATGTGACATGGGTGTAGAACAGGAATAGAAAAGTAGGGTTTTTTCTTTCTGTCGAATCCATTGATGAGTACAGCCTATATCTTGCTTATATAGATACATGAAATTTCCTAAATATTTCACTGTACATCATCAACTAATCAAGGAAACATATTTATACTAAGAAATTAAGCATATATGGTAATCAACCATAATTACTAACACTCTCCCTCAATTTGGTGCAAAGATATCGCTCATCCCAACTTGACGCGCAAGCTGTAAAATGACTTGCTGGACAGCGCTTTCGTCAGCACATCTGCCAGTTGGTCTTCAGATTTTGACGAAAGGAAAGGGAACGATCTTTGCATCAAGTTCTTGCTTGATGAAATGTCGATCAACCACCACATGCTTCGTTTGGTCATGTTTTACGGGGTTATGTGAAATGGCTGTAGCTGCTTTGTTGTCACTATAAATTCATCTCTGATCTTGGACAAACGCCAATCTCGCTGAGTAGTCTCCTGAGCCACAAAAGTTCACATAATCAGCTTTGGCATTTCTCTAAATTCAGCTTTGGCACTAGATAACGCCACCACCTTCTGTTTCTTGCTTCGCCATGTGATTAGATTTCCGCCTTAAAAGGAAAAATAGCCTGATGTCAACTTTTGATCAGAAACACTCCCTGCCCAGTCTGCATCTGTATAGCCCTCGACATTAAGATTTTAAGTAATGCAAAATTTGAATCACCAAGTTCATATGTTCTCGTAAGGGTGAATGCATGAACTGACTAACAACACTTACGGCATAAGTGATGTCTGGCTGGGTATGAGATAGGTAGATTGGTTTTCCTTCTAACCGTTGATAACGCTCCTTGTTCGTTGGAATCTGATCATGCTCTGCAATCTTGAAATTCTGGACAATGGGAGTCTCATCTGGTTTGCAGTCCAGTAGTCCTACTTCGGATAACAGTTCAAGTACATATTTTCTCTGGGAAAGAAATATGCCTCTCTTTGAATGAGCTACTTCTATTTCAAGAAAATATTTGAGTCCTCCAAGATTCTTCATTTCAAACTCATCGCCTAACCTTGTTTGAAGCTTGGCAATCTCTTCCTTATCATCTCCCGTAATGATCATGCCATCAACATAGATTATCAGAGCTGTCACTTTCCCTTGTCGTCGCTTCAAGAACAATGTATGATCAGAGTTACTTTGTCGAAATCCATTTCTCTTTGTAGCTATTGTGAACCGTCCGAACCATGCCCTTGGCGATTGCTTCAAACCATTTAAGGAACGTTGTAACTTACAAACATACCTGGTTTGAGATGGAATTGTATAACCAGGAGGAATATCTATATAAACTTACTCCTTGAGATCGCCGTGCAACAAAACATTTTTACATCAATTTAATGTAATGGCCAATCACAATTTGCTGCCTATGACAAGAGCACTCTCACGGTGTTCAATTTCGCAACAGGCGAAAAAGTTTCTTGATAATCTATGCCGTATGTTTGAGTGTACCCTTTCGCGACAAGTCGTTCTGTATACTTTTCAGTAGAGCCATCAGCTTTATGCTTTATCATGAAAACCCATTTGCAGCCTACTGTTCTTTTTCCTTTTGCCAGCGGAACCAACATCCATGTATTATTCTTTTGTAATGCATCCTCTCTTCCTTAATTGCTTGAGTCCATCTTGGATCAGCTAGTGCTTCTTGTATCCTCATTGGAACATACTCGGAAGATACATAATGAGCGAATGATCTGATAGGTTCTGGCACTTCACATAGAGAGATGTGATTTGCAACTGGATACCTCGACCACACGATCTTCTTGCTGCATAGAGTTGTATTTCTGCATATCCTTTGCACACTCCATGGGATTTGGGAGCCGAAAATCTATCTCTCTCCCGAAACCTTGTAAACTATTATAATATGTTTCAATGGGGTCCTCCTGCTTGCTTCATTCTAGTAACTTACCATTTTAGATCATAAACTTCTGAAGAATCTGTCCCGTCAAAGAAGGTTGTGATCATCGAATCCCACACCATTTTAGCAGTAGGAAATCGAATAAGTTACTTATCAGATATGGATCCATAGAGTTTATCAAACAGCCCTTCACGATAGCATTATCAGTCCTCCATCTTCTAAATGTTGAATCTGTCTTTGAAGGTTAATGTCCTCATTTATATCCCAACTTGTCTTTGCCAGACATAAAGATCTTGACAACCTGGGACCATAGAGCATAATTGGTTCCATCCAACTTAATGCCAATTTGTGCAGCGGATGAGTCTCCTTGTGACGAATGAGCATGAATCTGAGTATGTGAGAAGAACTCTGCCATTCGGGTTAGTTGAAGCAGGAATGCTGGTCTCTTTTTCTGTCACTTGCAATTCCTGTCGATCTGCCATGGTTTTGGATGAAGTTGATTCCTGCTCTGATGCCATGTAGAACAGGAATAGAAGAGGAGGGTTTTTTCTTTCTGTCGAATACATGAAGATTTCCTAAATATTTCCCAACTGTACATTATCAGCTAATCAAGGAAACATATTTATACTAAGAAATTAAGCATATATGCTAACAAACCATAATTACTAACTCGCTCTAACATTGGGTTCAATGGTTGACTTACATGTCTTATGTTTTTCCCCTTCTGTTTGTTTCTTGTTGTTTTTTTTTTTTAATTTCTTTGCGAGAGAATGAGATTCTGGAGCTGCCTCCTACTTCTATTTCGTGAACCCAGCTTTTTAAAAGAATTTCGTGAACCCTAAGTCTGGCATAGCAGTGGTTTTGGGTCGTTTTTGTATTTTTGGGAGAAAAGTTTTTTTTTATAAATCTGATGGAGTTGTGGCAAAGATTATTTGTCAAAGAGAAAGAGAAATAGGCTGATAGATTCAAAGGTCCGATCTTTCTTTTTCCCATGGGGTTCAGTTTTACTTCTTTTGGCTATTTGTGAGGGAGAACTGATTTTCTAGATCTGTTGAGTTCAGAGGAAAGATTCATAAGTTGAAGGGAAGACAGAAATGGGTTGATGCCGCTATTGCTTTCTGAGTTTATTATCTTGCCAGGCAGACATAGGCTTGATTTGTTAACTCAAATGACCGGTGTGAAAGATTGTTATGCAGTGTCGCTTGTTGACATGGTGGGATATTGAAAGCTTTGTTGGTTCTTGATGTTGGATTGATGGAATCGATCATGTGTAGTTTCTTGCATATTGCGCATTAGGTAAAAAGAACAGTATTCATGGGTGAAACCTCAGCAGCATGCTTCTTTTTTTTAAAAAATAATTTTTAAATGTATAGATAACATAGTATGAGCGGTATTCTGTATTGTATTTCTTTCTCTGTAGTACATGTCCTAAAGGATGAATTCCGGGTTGTTTCTGAATTAGCAAGGTTGTATGTGAGTTGATAAGTTCCACTATGATCATATCGTTAAGTTAATAAAATAAAATTTGCGTAAGCCTGTTTGTGTTCTCTTGCAGCAACTGAAGTGTCAATGGACCATTTTAAAGCAATATGTGTTGTTTGGTGATATATGTTGTAAAGGTCTCTTAGTACTCTATTCAACATATGTTAAATGGGAATTTTTGAATGCTCCATTATGAAAAAGTGTTCTGATATTTTAGCTTGTTCAGTTGTTCCCCATACTTGTAGAAAGTATTTTGCATTTGATGTGGGAGGAATGTTGATTGGTTTTCTTTTCTTAGTGGGATCTGTGTTGAAATGTGTTCCTAATGCATGCACAAATTCCAAATGATAACATTTTGAGGTGGAGGAACTCGGAATTATGTACTGGATGCTACAGTTGACAAGAACTGGGGGATATGACTGATAGTAGACTAAAGACTGGATGATATTAATATCTATATCCTATTGTGAGATTCCGTGGAGTAGCAATAGGCGAGCGTCATGTCTGAAATAATACCCCATTCTGGTGGTCTAAGCATGCTTCACCAGGGTAAATAGTTACTTAAAGGGACTTTGGTTCTCCCAAATGATTGAATTACGAAAGTAAATTAATTCGAGACTGTTTGCAACATAGGGTTTATGTTTGTCTACTTCTGCTGGAGATGTTTGGTACATTATGTCCTAATTTGGTACCAGTATTCTGTTTTTGGTAAACGTTGATATTCTACATTTTGTCTCTGTTACTTGCATCTATAGTTACTTTTACCTATGACATGATTGCATGATGGGGTTTCCGTTTCCCGTTTAATAATGCCGACAAGTCAGTGTTATTTAGCTTATAGACTGCATGGTATTCATTCATCCACTTGTGCTTCTACAGATTGTTATTTAGCTTATAGACTGCATGTTATTTAGCTTGTTCATAGTTGGCTCCTCCTATCTTATTTACTTTCGCATCCTCTGATGATTGGCTCCTCCAAGTTGGCTCCTCCAAGTCGCGGCATGTGAATTTTTTTCGTTCATGTACCAGGCTCGAATAAAGAAGATAATGCAGGCAGATGAAGATGTGGGGAAGATTGCGATGGCAGTGCCAGTTTTAGTGTGTGAGTAGCCTCAAGGCGAGCATTTATTGGTGGTTAATTTCAAACTTTTGTTCGTGATCATTTTTTTGTGACACCTTTCATTTGGATGTATTGCAGCTAAAGCGTTGGAATTGTTTCTACAGGACCTTTGTGACCGTACATATGATATAACGCTTCAAAGAGGAGCTAAAACTGTGAATTCACTGCATCTGTAAGTAGTGTTTTATAACTTCCGTATGAGATGGTTTTAAGTGTCAGTTTTTTCTGCTTAACCTTAAGTCTGGAAACATCAATGCAGTATTTGTTATGATTGTGTATTTCTATTGCTCTGATATTTTGTGTAGTGTTGCTTTACATTAGTAGATGCACGGGAATGATGAGAGACAAACTATTGGATCATTCCTTTCAATTTTTCAAAAGTAAAAGGAGTTCTGAACTTTTGTTTGGGAGCATTTTGCCAGACATGTATAGTGTTGGAAGCCCTATTTTCATATATTATATTCTGTTTAGTCTAGCATTTTAAATCGTTCTAATCTTGCTAGGTACCACTAGCTAGTCTGCTTAAGCACAATCACAGAAAACACTCTTTTTGCCAACCTTGATCCTTCCTCCCTCATATGGTAACTGGAGGTAGATGAGTAGGTGCTGCGTCAGTGATATGGTTGGAGCATTCTACCAAGCAAACAACTCAAAAAAGAAAAGTGTCAGGTCTTATGGGTAAAGATGATGCTTCTTTTTTCTAGTCATTTGATAAGGTTGCAATTGCCAGGAATGAAGTGGACCAGCTTTGCTGTGGTTTGCATAAAGGAAATAGATTGTGTGAGAATCAAAACCAGAAAGTGAAGTCTTCAGCCATTTGATTGCTGCCTCTCTTTAAATATTTATAATCTGGAAAGCAGGGAAACAAAAAGGCACATCATCTCAAAGTTCCTAAATGTGGCAATAGGCGGACCATGACACTGTAAATCGTCAGAGGACCACGCCACGGCGCTATGTGACTGTAAGAAATGATAAGAATCCTCAAAATACCCAAGTGTAAATCCTCCGAGGACCATAGCATTATGCAACTATAGGAAATGGTAAGAGTCCTTAAATGCCAATGCTTTTATAGGTGGAGATATTTCAGGAAGTAGGCAACAGGAAGCCTGAATCCTCATAGGGAATTGACACATTGTAACTTTCTGAAACAGTTAGAATCACGTCTTCCCTTGTCTCCTTCATATGGAAATGGTTTAGTTTGTAGCTATATTAAAATTCACACGGATGGTAGAAGTAGAAGGCTTATGAATGTATCTTTCTTGGCAATTTATTGGCAGGAATATTTACACTTTTTGTTTATTTCATCTCCGGATAATTTTAAAGATTTGGATAATAAGATAACTAACGAAGTACTATTTTTCAAATTCTTTAAAATCCTGACTTTTTACTCCATCCGTTGTCTTCCCTTTGAAGGGAAAAGTTTTAATATTAAGTACGAAATGCAGATTATGTGATAGTAGGAGCAGATAGAACAAGAAAATATAGATGATGATCATTCGCTTTACTCATCAGTCACGCTTTTTTTTTTTTTTTGATGATTGAGGAATTCTGATAATTCAGAGATAAAGATGTTATATGATCATTCATGTAAGACTTGAAGAATAACCTGTTGGATTTGGTTACGGAGAGACTCTAGCTACTCTTCCATATGGCATTGTGGCTTTGAAGCTATGAAGGTAATGGTATAGCAGTTCACATGCTGAGACATGGAGAAGGCATGATGTGCTCCATTTTATTGCTGGCCCCTTTTTTTCCTTGCCGAGTAGAAACTAGCTCATGTGATACCATGAAATCATTTGCTATCTTATCTATCTGTGGTAACTTGTGGCTTGCTGAATGCAGGAAACATTGTATACATAGCTTTAGTGTGTTTGATTTCTTGAAAGACGTCGTCAGCAAGGTTCCTGATTATGGTCATTCTGATGCTGGTGCAGATGAGCGAACCTCGTCAAAGAGAAGGTTTGGTTTTCCTATTCCATTCTTATACACTCCATTTTATCGTTTGGCACCTTCGCCTGGAGATTAGATGATTTTCTTATGCTGAAAATTTTTCTCTTACACAGAAACACCACAGGTGAAGAAGGTATCGACAGTGATGAAGAGACAAAGAAAAGCAGGATGGTGATGTCTTTCATCCTCCCTGTATTATAATTTTTTATTGGGCATAAAGCGAAAGACACCCAGAATAATCGAAATTTATGGTGTAAATGGTAGTGAATCAAAATAATGAGTGAAATCTAAGCATGTTAACTTTGTTAGCTTATGAGGAAAACTTTCCCGTTCTAGGGGAAACCTTGTGTATTTAAATGATATTGGAGATCATGTTTATTTAACATAAGTTGCAGAGGTTGTAAACAGATTTAGTCACCATTATAGTCATTTTGAAAACTAATTATGGTTTATGACCAATAAAAAAAAAAAAAAAGAATCCCAGGGAGAATGGGAAAGATTTTGCAACTTAAAAGTGAATTATGGTGCAAATTGAAATTGTTAGACTTCATTAATGCAAGACTGGCTTATAAGGAAGCATTCAGAAAGAAGGACCCTGCAGACAGGCTGTAAAGTAAAGAAAGATAAGCATCTTGTACTGAAGGACTGGAGGAAAAAATGGAACAACGTATGGGAAAAAAAAATATGAAGGGAAAATTCCTGGGTGGTACCAATGTTTTTAGTCTAAGAATGTACCACCAAAGAATCTTAACTACCACGTGTATCATTAATGAAGCTAATATCTCATTTATCCCATCCATTAGTTACAAATTACTACCCTATCACTCTCATTTTCCCTTTCCACACCAATATCTATCAAATTGATAGAGAATCGTCTCGTATTAAATAAAAAAAACAAATAAAGAAGGTATCTTGTGGGCTAGAAAAACTTATGTGATACCCCCTCGGAAATAAGTCTTTCAAGTAATAGCACAAGGGAATTTTCATAAATATAAATAAATATAAAGGGTATGTGGGGACTGCAATTGATACAGTCAATACAGCTGCAATCCCCTCACAAATATAATAAATTTCACTTTTTTTGAAGACATAAATTTTAAATTTTAAATTTTAAAAGCAATTTATGTAAATGAAACTTGTGGCTGTCGCTGCAGTTTTGTTGGTTGCATCAACTTGCAGTTCCTCTTTTTTTTTTTTTTTTTTTGAAATATAAATTAATTAATAAATATAGGTTAAGCAGTCTAATAGATTGCTAGAATATTTTGTTGTGATCTAAGAAACCGTAAGGCAATATGCATGTGCTGTGGAACTGGATTGTTTGGTTGAGTTCTTGTGAGAAGTGCTCCGTCTATGAAGCTCATTAACTCCAAACAATGAAACGAATAAAAAGGTTAAAAACACTATAAAATAATCTCAATTCTCATTAAGACATAATCAAGACATAAGAATCTTTTTCAAGAGTCTTTAAATGATTTTAACATACTTGAAAAACAAATGAAAAGGCTTAAAATCGCATTAAACAACCGTGATTTTTTTTCAAAACATAAAATTCTATCAACCGCCGTAAAATTACTTTAAAACATTCAAAAGCAAATGAAAAAGATTAAATACTCTATAAAATAGCCTCAATTTCTCTTCAAAACATTATACAAGAAAAACCTTCCTCAACTACCACCCAGGTAATCTCGTCGATTGACAGGGTCTTGAGAGAATACAGTTTACATATGTTGTAAGAGAGATTGTTTCTGATTGAAAACAACATTCCTCGAGATTGTTAATTACCTGATTAATTGGTTCGGAGCTTTATGATCTAACTTATCTCCAATTACAGCATGAGGCAACACATGCTAGTGCCAGTGGCAGAGGAAGAGGCAGGGGTCGAGGAAGAGGCCGTGGACGTGCTAGCAGGATTATGGACAATGAGTCTGGTTCTCATGTGACTGAAGCTGAGCCGTCCCCTTCTTCCCGTCTATTCTCCGTGCATAATGAACCTCAAGGTACCTCAATTGAGAATGGTTCAGAGCATGTCACCAATTCATTGGAGAATGCAGTAGTGAGCGATGCTGGTGATTTAGCCTCGCGGAATTTCGATCTAAATGCTGTGGTAGAAGAAAACCCTGATGCAGCAGCCTTGGCTCCTGCCAATGGTTCCACACTTGCTGATCCGACAGAGACAGGAACGGAGATAGGTTGGTCAGTCTCTGAAGTGGACGGTATGGCCATAGACCCAAAAAAGGTTGCAGAATATAACTTACCGGTAGAAGATGATGAGGATTACGATGGCGAAGATGATTAGGCCAGGTTAAAAAGTTTGTCCGGCAGTTTACACATCTTAATTCCATCTATGTTGTATAATGTCGTTGCTGCAGTTGTGTTTGTAGATTTATGTGTGATCCTTTGTAGTCGCATATTTCAGAAGTGATGCTTATTATTAGCTTTCTTGATCTGAGATTGTTAGTTGCACTTAACCAAGGTAGCTAGCTATCCACGAGAATAGCATGCAGAAATGTGGAATATTAAATGTGCTTACCGTGCAGGATGCGTGGATCTTGAGCGGGTTGTAGTTGACACACTTGAACAAAATTGCTTGCCTCGCTCATTGCTACTTTCTGTTGCCAATAAATTCCGGGCAGGGAATTGTTGGTATAGCAGGATTAATATTAGCAATCCGTGGGATATAAACTGCTACTTGTTGATTCAGTTCGGTGATGTTTTTGAATTCCCAATAGTTGCTGGCCTTTTGTCTCATTGGTACCCTTGCCGACTGGGTAGGTCCGTCGACTGATGTCCTCAGTGTCTCAATCGTGTAGGTTGAATCTAATTTGGAATGATTGAGGCGTCCGATTTATCATTCTCATCCATCTCTCATGCAACCCTTTTACTCGAGGCAAATACGATCACTTGGCAAAATCTTCATCCCAAGAATACCAAGTAAATCTAATATATTATAATCTATGTAATCTAATATTCAAATCTTAATAATTTATAGGATATCCCCAAAAATTATCATACTTTCTTAATTTAAAACTTTTTTCTAAAAAACTGTCAAAACATCTTTATTTTCACTTTATATCACCTTATCCTATTATTATTTCATCTTTTTTCTCCTTCCTTTCTCTTACACAAGACAGAAATCATTTTCACAAAATTCAACACACATAATGATGCATCCGTCGTTGATAATCTCCGTTTGGGAAGGAACTTGGCCAGTTCAAGCGAAACGACAAGATGAATCGATCTCTCATGGGAGAAAGGGGTGTAAAAGGAGCTAAAAGGAATAAGGATTCAACTCTGTCGTCGTCACTTCAAGTTTCATGTCATCGCATTAGAAAGCTCTCAAATAAGATTATTTTCAAATTTTTATGTCGCGATGTGAGAATTGAGGTCATGATGTGGAACAGATTTTATCCAAGATCTTTTGTTTGAAATTCAAAAGGAAAATTTCTTTTTTGTGAAATATGTTCGGTTCCTACTGCAAAAAAAGAGAGGCACACAAGTTTCGTTGTTTTAAGACTTTCATAATATATATCTTTGAAATTTGAGATTGTTTTCTCTTCTCGTAGCTTTTTGTTAATCGTTCTTGTGTCGTCGTTTCTGACATCTTCTTGGTATCGGAGCGATGGCTGATTGAGTGGGACGCGAGAGAGGCTGGTGCGCCAGCCTTCTTCCACTTTATGGAAGAATAGATCCCGAGAGGGAAGGTGGAAGGCGTGGCCCGAGAATTCGCGATCTACACGATATAGAAATTGAGGAGCAACTGAGGTGTATTGAAGGACTAGAGCGACAACTCATAGAGACATGACTGAGCTCTCGTTGTGAAGAGAAATCCGAGGAGACCGACGAAGATACTGATGACGAGAGAGACGTCGAGGACGATGTAAACCCCTTCGCTGATCAAAGTCAGAGACAACAAAGGAGTGGGAGTCGGATCTGTTATCGTGGCGACATCATTGTGATGGTCGAGATCCCGGAGTTTGCTGGCAAAGACCATCCCAACGATTTCAACGACTGGCTTCATACAATGGAGCGGCTCTTCGATCTAAGGGAGGTGACGAATGAACAAAAAGTGAAAGTGGTGACGGTGAAACTACATAAACGTGCCTCCATACTATGGAGCATGTCAAGCGACAACGATGCCAGAAAGGAAAGTCCAATGTTCGAACGTGGGAAAAAAAATGAAGAAGCTTTTGTGAAAAAATTTCTCACAATCCAATTCTGTGAAGAAGCGTTTCGGGATTGTCATTGTGTGCAACGATGAGACAAGCCAGTCGAGGAGCATATCACTGAATTTGATCGTCTTAGAATGTGGTGTGATGTAGAGGAGGAAGACGAACAGACGATCGCATAATTTTTTAAGGGATTGCGAATGGAGATTTCTGATGTTGTACAACTGCAGCAATATTGGACCTTAGACGATGTGTGCCATCATTGAAAGTTGAGAAACAGTAGAAAAGAAAGGGCATAAACTTCGGGTCCAAGTATGGGCCTGGTTCCTCGAGATTTTAAAGCAAGTTTCATATAAGGTGTTAGAGATATTTTTATGCTTCTTTTTCATGTTATTTAATCTTTATTTAATTTTATCATCTCATCAAAATGGTCAATTTTAGAAGAAATTGTGTGGAACGTTGGTACTGCTGTGTTTTGTGCAGATTTTGACTTTTTTTACGTTTAGTGACGATCAATTGATCTTTGGATTTGGATGAACGTTTTAAAAACCTTTTGGGAGGATTTTCATGAATATTATGAAGCTTTTCAAGCATTGGTCCATATATAAGGTGATAGGGATGAACAAAATGGCATTACGGATTGAAACGAAGCTCAAAATCGTAAAGTCAATTTTGTTTATGTAACTTTCATGACTGTGGAAATGAATACCCTTGAAAGTGCCAAAAAAATGGTCTCTCTGTCAAGAATGACATTTTACAAAATGCCACTTTCTTGTTAGTGAATCCTATTTGACGAAAAACTATTTTCTTGTGCAAATTTTGTGGGTTTCAATTCATATTTATTTTTTTATATATATTGTAAGATCCACATATACAACTTAGAGGAGAAATGAATAGGTTGTTTTAAAAATTTTTAGTATAATGCAGCGGATTGATGAATAGGTTGTTTTTTATAGACTATTAAAGTGGTTTGTAGTAAATACTTAAATTTTGAGAGTTTGTCTTTGTTTGATGTTATGATTGATTCCTAACAGTTTTAATAACTCAAAATAATGAAAAGAAAATAAAGAATACCGAATTTATACTAGTTCTGAGACTTATTTTCAACTGATAACCGAGAGCCTAGTCTAGTCTTCCCTTGGTGGCCAATTTAGTCAATACAAAAAGTGAGTTCACTATCTTTTTGTTTTTGACTTATAAGATAACCCTTTTACAACCTACCTAACTCGTCAAAGACGAAGAACCTAGATTCTTGTACAGATCTTTCACTGGACTTTGCTACAGCTTTTGTTCTTCAGTGTAGACTGATGAACCCTTTTCTTCTTCAACTTAGCTCATTTGAATAGTTTTGAATTCAGATTGTCTTTGCACACATGTATGTTCAATCTCTTGTTCAACATCATTGTTCCTTGAGCTCTTTGATCCCCTTTTATAAGGTGAGAGAATAAACCCGTGACTTGTGTAGTTGATCTCATGGTGACAGCTTGTTACATATGAAACTTCACTGTGTTGATAGCTCATCTTTTTCAGATCCTTGTACTGTCACTTTGAACCTCAAATCTTCGATTTGATTGATCCTCAGGCTTCTGCTCCAACCTTATCAACCATATCTGCTGCCCTTCAGTCTGCTGTAATTCAGTATGTACTCAATACCGTTGAGACCTCGTCTATACCAAGTCACTGCTGTAACCTTGTCTGCACCTAGATCTGATGCAATCCGTGCATTGTTGTGTTGACTCTTGTCAACAAGATCAATTCCAGATCCTGAAGCATGTATGTGTTAGCTGTTTAGCCGAAATCCTCTGTAATAGTTTGCATCTGGTGGACCACAATGCTCTCCATCTGTGGTCATCTTCTCTCCAACATCTGACGTACACTTCAGATACCCACTTAATTTTCAGTTTAAGCACACAACAATATCATGGCTAATACTTCTAAGTCTTGTTCATCAATTTCTATATAATTGGAGGGATTGCACATTCCTATCAATTTCCCCCTAAATTGATCCTAAAAACACTTCTATGTAAAACAACAAGCTAACTCTTTAATTACATTGTTTAATAAAAAGAAAAAAAAACATTAATCTAATTTCCTAGACTAATATGCAGCAAAAAGTGTATATCTTCTTCCTGTGATGCTCACTGCCTTTGTTACACTTGTGAGGCTGATCCTCAGATGTTCTATGATGCTTTCTTTTCTCCCCATGGGGCTTTTCCTCCTAAGATCTATGCCCTAATGACCTCTCCCCTTGAGACCTTTGGCTTGATGATCTCTCCCCTTGAGGCTTTTGTAGCTTTGCGGCCCTTTCTTCTTCTACTACTGTTGATTTTCTTTTGACCTCGTCTGTAGATGGATTTGTTATAGTTTTCTCTACTGCCTTTTCCCTGGCTATAACTTTCTCTGTCGCCTTCTCCTGTAGCTTTGTAGCCCTTTCTCCTTCTGTTGTCTTCTCCCCCTTTTTGTTACCATTGATTATAGTTGTAAGGGCTTCGATTGCAGTTAAAAGGGCTTTTAGTTCTGAAGTGGTTGTCTGCTGAGCAACTATACCTTTGGCAGTTTCAAGATGAAGCTTGTTTTCCAACAAGCCAAGCCTTGTGTCATTTTTGTGAATGTGCTCCTTAAGTTGCTACGGGTGATCTTCAAAGATTCTTGCAGTTTGCGAAGAACAGCTGAGTGTTGTCCTCTTAGCATGTTTAGATTTGAGGAGCTAAAACTGTACTTCTTAAGATTTAGGGCATTGGCCCTCTGTATTTGATCTATGAGACCTTCATCCATATTGGAAAGGGATGTATGGAAGTCATCAAAACTCCTTTCCCCAGTAGTCTTCTCAACTTCCAGCTCATCTGTAACTGGTTGCAATCTACTAAGAAGTTTCTTGAAAGCATCCTTTGTCTACTGATGCATGTTGTAGATTTCCTTATCTAGTTTCTCAAGTCTATATTCCACTGTAGTTTCTGATGGAGATGATTGTTGATATACAGAAGGTTTAGTTTCGACCATTGTTCTTGCAGTAGAGAATGATCTTTCATGAATTGGTGTCATTCTGACGTCTACAAGGGCTTGTCTCAGACTCCTAGCTGCAGTCTGATGTGTCACCTGAATGTCAGATATGCCACTGTAGATTAGGCCTTGAGGAAGGTCTACTGATAGAGGATATGTCATAGCTGCACCATCCCAAATGAGAGGGGGAGGGGGGGTTGGTGGTGAAAACTCCAGGTTCAGTGGGGATATATCTTTATTTTGCATGTCTTCCTGGCTAGAGGAAGTGTCGCTCATCAAATATTTGAATTTTTCTGAGGAAGTCCTTTCACCAAGTTTGTCTCATTCTTTGCCATGAGACAGAGCTGAGCATTAGAGATTGTCTCTTCATCATCTGAGTTTGTCTCACTCCATGTTTTAGCAGCATAGGCCTTGCCCTTTTCTTTTCTTCCAAAGTTTCCTTTGCCATATTACTTTGTTCCTCAGTGTAGATGATTCTTGTGTAGGTTGTTTGTATTGTGCAGTAAAGTGCCCTGGCTTTCCACAATTGTAGTAGACCTTCTTCTCTGCTTCCGTAGCCTTTGTTGAGAAGTTCTTCTTGAGATTTTTCTTCTTGAAGAGCTTTCTGAACTTCTTGCCCATTAGTACAAGTTCTTCTGATATTGTTTGTTCACTTGCAGATGAGGTGTCACTGGTTTTCTCTTCTGTCATGGAATTCTTTGGCTTTGATGGCTAGAGTTTTCTTTCTATCTTCAACAATTTGTCTTTTCTGCTCAACTTCAGGTTGTAGGTATAGAGCACACCATACAGGTGTGCCAAGGATATCTTGGCAAGATCCTTGGAATTTCTTATTGTTGTGGTCTTTGTTGTTCCCCCAATCTCACTAAGTGATCTCATGAACTTTAGGTTGACTTCCTTGTTGTGCGGTTGTAGAGCATCCCATGCTTCCTTTTGTAGTGGTTGTGTGAACCACTGTTTCAAACATGTCATCATCAAGAGCTTGTCCTTCTATTCAACAACACTAGATCTCAGTCCTCTTTTATCGATAGGGATTTGGGCTTGTCCACTTCGCTGGATGCATCAACCAGATCTGGTATTTTTGGCATGTGTGGTACATCTGTAATCATGTCATGCATTCTTTCATCTATTTAATCCAGATATGCAAGCATTTTTAGCTTTCAGTGATTGCATTTGTCAAATTAGTATACTTGTGGCTCTCCACTGTTAGAGCATTAGGATAGCTTTGGAGGAGCCATATTTTCATCATAAAATAAACTGTTAGTAACTTCTTTATAGAAATAAATCAAAAGAAATGATCTTTTGTAAGATCCACAGGTTTAATCTAGAGTGGGGATGAATAGATTATTTTAAAATTTATCAGTGCAATACAACAGAATAATTGATTTTAACACACTGATATTCTTTACAGACTATCGAGATAGTCTGCAGCAGAGATTAATTTCTAATAGTTTGTCTCCGTTTACTATTGGTGACTGTTTCCTGTTGTGATTGATTTCTAATAGTTCTAAAAGCTCAGAATAATGAAAAATAAATAAAAAACACATGATTTATATTTGTTCAGACATTAGATATCAACTGATAAACGAGAGTTTACTCCAGTCATCCCTTAGTGACTAGTTTAGTAAATTCAAGAGGTGAGTTCATTACCTTCTTGTTTTTTTACTTACAAGACAACCCCTTTATAAGCTAGCTACTTGTCAAAGGAGAAGAACCTATATCCTTGCACAGATCCTTCACTAGACTCTGTTGTATCTTCTGTTCTTCAGTGTAGACTAATGAACCTCCTCCTTCATGTTTTTCTCAATTCAGCTCACTTGGGCAGTTTTGAATTTGAATTAGTTTTGCACATTTGTACGTTCAATTTTTCATTCAATTGCTCTATCTTCCTTGAGCTCTTTGATCCCCTTTTATAGACTGTGACTTGTGTACTTGATCTGATGATGATAGCTGGTCACATATGAATCTTCACTGATGTTGATAGCTCATCTTTTCAAATCCTCGTACTGTTATATTCTGACCTCAAACCTTTTTGATTGATCCTCAGATCTCTGACCAACCATAGCAATCATCTCTGCTGTACTCCAGCCTGCTGCACCTCAGTATGCACTCAGTACCGTTGAGACCCCGTCTGCACCCAGATCTGATGTAATCCATGCATTGCTGTTTTGGTCTAAGTTTGCAAGTTCAATCCTAGATCCTGAAACATTTGTAGGTCTTTTGTTGCCCATGCATGTCTTGGTTGCTTAGTAGAATTTATTTTTAGTATACTGCATATGGTGGCTCACACAATGCTCTCCATCTATTACCGTCTGCTCACTAGCATCTGACCTAGACTGCAGATACCTATCTAATTTCCAACTTAAGCACACTAACAACATAATGGCTAATACTCCTAAGTTTTTTTAATCAATTTCTATACAACTGGAGGGATTGTAATTCCTATCAATCTCCTCCTAAATTGATGCTAACAAAACTCCTAACTAAAACAACAAGCTAACTCTCTTAATTACATTTTTTGCTAAAAAGCTTAATCTAATTACTTAGACTAATGTGTAGCAAAGGGTATGACCTTTTACCTGCGATACTCACTGCCTTTGCTGCGCTTATGAAGTTGATCTTCAGATTTTCTGTGATGTTTTCTTCTCTCCTAGTAGGACTGCTCCCTTTGAGATCTATGCCCTGATGGCATTTCTTGTAGGGTTTGCTCCCCTGAGTTCTGTAGCTTGATGATCTCTTCCCTTGAGGCTTTTGTAGCTTTGCAGCCCTTTCTCCTTCTCCTATCACTGTTGATTTTCTTTTGATCTTGTCTGAAGTTTTCTCCTCTGCTGCCTTTTCCCTAGCTGCAGCTTTCTATATTGTCTTCTCCCCAAGAAGCCTTGTTATCTCTTTCCCTTTCTCGGGGGTCTTGTTCCCCTTTTTATTAGCATTGATTGTAGATATAAGAGTTTCGATTGCAATTCTCAGGGCTCTTAGTTCAGAAGTGGTTATTTTCAAGTTGAAACTTGTTTTCCAGCAATACAAGCCTTGTGTCATTGTTGCGAATATGCTCCGTAAGCTGCTGTTGGGTAGCTTTCAAGGATGCTTGTAGTTTGCGTAGGTCAGCTGAGTGTTGTTCCCTTATCTTCTTCAGATTTGAGGAGCTAAGCATGTATTGATGAAAATTTAGGGCATTAACCCTCTGTATTTTATTTGTAAGTCTTTTAGCCATGTTGGAGAGAGTTGCCCGAAAGTCTTCAAAACACCTTTTCCTGGTAGTCTTCTCAGCTTCCAACTCATCTGCTATTGGTTGCAGATTGTTAAGGAGTTCCTTGAATGTATCCATTGTCCACTAATATATGTTGTAGGTTTCCTGACCCAATTGTGCGAGTCTGTATTCAATTGCAATTTTTTATGGAGATGACTGTTGATGGGCAGACGGTTCAGTCTCTGCTATTGTTCTTGCAGTAGAGGATGTCCTTTCATGGATTGGTGTCATCCAGACATCTGCAAGGGTTTGCCTCAAACTCCTAGCTGTAGTCATGAGGTGTCATCTGAATGTCAAATGTGCCACTGTAGAGTAGGCCTTGGGGAAAACCTATAAATGGTGGATTTGCCTTAGTTTGCACCATTCCAAATGAAGAGAGCGATGAAAACTCCAGGTTTAGAGGAAGTGTGTCTTGACGTTGTTCATTTTCCTTGTTAGAGGGAATGTCACTCATCAGATGTTTGTTGATTTTTTCAAAAATGATACCTTTTAGAGTGTTTTCTACTGGAGTCTACTCCTTTGTTGACAATGAGTTTGTTTCTACTGATTCGACCTCCACTATGACTATGTCCTCTATTTGTGTGGGAGTGAGGTCAAGTGTGATAACTTGGATAAACTCTGCTTGTTCTATGGTCTGCTGGTAGTTTACAGTGGCTTCTTCTATGATAGTCTTTGTGTCATCCCTAATTAGTGATATCTCTACTGTTGTTTACTCCCATACTGCTGGTTCTTCTGAAAGAGTGGACTCTGTTCGCTGGGGACTTGACTGCAGGCGACTTTGCTGTTGGCTCTTCTACAGCAGATGGTTTTGTTGTTGATTTCTCCTGGATCGCTTCTTCAGCTACCTCATCAATGATTTCATCATCATATCATGGCCTTCTAGATGTGAAAATTCATCATCTCCATCATCGTCTCCTGATGGTTGTGTTCTGTCAATTTTTGGTCTTGAGTGATAATCATAAATCTTTAAGGTTGCTAACCTGAGATGCTTATATACTAGTCTCTTCAATTCAGCCTTCATTTCAGGAGTGTGCACAAATTCATTATGTTGTAGTTGTGCCAATCTCTGGCTTCTTGTCTTGGGAGTTGAGTCTTTTACTCGCCTCTTCATTATATATCCTGCTTGTCTTTTCACAGAAGTACTTGAGGCTTGTGTCTTGAATCAGCTCAGATAGTTCTTTCACCTCATCTGATTCATTATTTAATATCTCAAAATCGAGAACTACTCCTATCGACAACTCAATCTTTCTTGTTGGGCTTCGTTTTCTCTTGAGATTTGTCGCTTTTAGGAGTGTTGGATCGGATGTTTGTTATTTTCAGTGAAATTGATAGAATTTTCGAGTTTGTGAAAGTGAATCGCAAGAACTTGTAAACTATGGTTTGCAATATGGTTTTGTAGTAGAGCGGAATAGAAAGAGAGAAAGTGAGAGAGTACAAGTGTTTTTGATTGAAATTTTTTCAGAATTTATACTTTTCGAAAAAGTTATCATTGTCATTTTTTAGTAATTGATTTGACAGTTGTGAGATTCTAGACAATCAGTTTTTAGAAAGTTATTTCTTTCCAAAAATAAAAATGCAGTAAAATAAGAATAATGTTGGTCTGCACTTCACATGTGCTGGATTATCTGAAATTATCATAGATGTGATGAAAACAACAAAATAAAAAATAACTCAAGTTTACCTATCGATGATTTCAATAAATCTAAGTTTGGATTGACAAAATTATTGATAGAAATTTTTTTAATGGATTGGGATCTATGTTTTGAAGGGATTTGTTGTTGATTTTGATGGCAATCAGATGTTTTTGGGTGGCTTTCGTCTTTGGGGGTTGTGGAGGGG
Organism: Drosera capensis; assembly: GCA_001925005.1. Lineage (NCBI taxonomy): Eukaryota > Viridiplantae > Streptophyta > Magnoliopsida > Caryophyllales > Droseraceae > Drosera > Drosera capensis. Next base: position 69,617 of record LIEC01011959.1, read on the forward strand.
TCAAATAAAAGTGGAACAAAGAGAGGGATCGCATATTTTTATAAACAGTTTTTTCTCCACGCATACCCTGCCTGGGCAGTACGTGTTGCTTTTTCTAGATACTAAATATTTCCTGTTTCAAACCTAAAATTGAATATTTACAATCTTTCATGCGTTTCATTTGTATTTTTCATCAACTGAGACCTCAAATTCGTAAACATTATGGTTTTTATCTCTTCATTTTTACTCCTTATTTCTAACATAAGAATTGAATTGAAAAACACATTGGTTGTGTCCCATGAAGCGCTAGTTTAACGTCGTCACCTCAACCATGCAAGACAATTTATGAATGAATCTTATCAAAACTTAGAGAAAGAATTGAATGGGGAATCCAAATTTGAAGAACTCCCTTTTGATGCTTCCAAACTTTTACATTCTCAGTAGCTTCCTTCTTAATCCAGATAATTTTCATCGGATGTCTCTTCAGATAATTTTAATCCAAGAAAAAGAAAAGTGCTTAAACATAGTGATAGCTTGATAATAGATACAACCATTTCTTTTCTTTTTGTTCATTCGATGGTCTCTTTTCTAAAAGACCTCAAAAATAGGAAGCACTTATTCTTTTTCAATTTCTTCGTTAACAATGACATGCAATTTCTTACAATCAATATTCTCTCTCTTTTTTTTTAATCACAACCAATTGTTCTTTAACTCTCTCGACGTTAGAATCAATCATGGAACTTCCTTCTTCATTCACTACAACTTCAATTACCTCTGAAGCTAAATCATCTTCTATATAATTCAATGTAGCATTGTGATGAATATCATTCAAATGAAACTCAAGGAAATCCAAAACTGATTTCATGCCATCAAGATCATCAAGACCCTCTTCTTCTAGAGTGGTCGCCTTATAATAAGTTTCTACTGACTCCATATTTTCATCATCGAAACATTGACGCAAAATTCTTCATTTCCATTTTTCATACTATGGGTACCTTTGTCAACATCAATAATTATGTACTTGTGCGCAAAAAGGATCTATCCAAAAAGATAGATGATGAATTTGATGAATCAATCAAGTTTTCTTCAATTTTCAAAACATAAAAGTCAACTGCAAAAGTCAATTTATCCAACTTGACCAACACATCCTCAACTAAACCTTTAGGAAGAATTGCATGTTTACTCACAAGTTTTATTTTAACATTTGCCAATAAAAGAGAACCAAGATAAAGAGTAGCAAAAACAGAAGATGACATGATGTTCACAGATACACCAAGATATAGCACACATACAGGAATAATCATTTCATTAAAAAAAATACTCCAAGATCTTGCTCTTTTATTTTTCCTTTGTTTCTTGTACTCTTGTCATATTTCATTGTTATGGAATTTACGTTCTTCCTTGGATTCAATGGTTGGGATGAAAGTTGGTTTGTTACTTGAGATTTGAATTTGTTGACTTTTGGAGCTAATTGGCTTACTTGGCTTTCAACACTTGAAATACTTGTTCGTATTTCTTTTTGAAGACTAGTTGAACTTCGACACATTGCTTTCACAAGTTCCTCCAATGATTGATTATTAGAGTTTTGAGGAATTTGGTTTGAAAAATTCTGGTCAACGACCTCGACGGAGGATTCTTGTAACTGATTAGTTTGAAATTTTGGTTCTTAATTCTCCACCTAAAGATTGGGTGATTTCTTCATTCTTCATTATAAGTCATATTTTGGGCATTTCCTTACCAGGGAGAACTAGGAAAATTTTCCATTGCTTTGATTTGCTCATTATCATAAAGAGTTGGACACACATCAATAGCATGACCAGAAAAAGAACAAATTCAATAGAGTTTGACTAGAGCAATGTTATTTTTGTTTTGCACCATCAAGGTAACTAGATCTGTCAAATGATCAAGATTTTGATAGGTGGAACTTGAAGAACTTGATAATTCATTGACATCACGAGAGAGATCCTCATCGCGATTGAAGTCTTCAGAGTTAACTGCCATTTTTCTAGGATTGGATGTGCAACTGATGGTTATTTATCTAAAAGATCACTATCACATGATGCATCGACAAGATTATGGTATGTTGTAGAAACCTTGATAAAAATAGCAAATCAAGAAATTCTCAGAGATGATTTGGACACCTTGACACAAGATGTTTAATATTTCCAATACTTATATAGCAATTCCCCCTTCTTTTGTCTAATTGAGTAAATTTATTTTTGGATTGTGGTGATTTTTGATGTGAGAAAATACTTATGTAAGAATAGGGATTGCATCTGCCCTCAAGTATTTATGGTTCCTTTGGGTACATCGTAGAGCCATTTTAGTACAACATCTTGAATGCTAAATGGAAAACCTCTAAAGCTTATTTACCTCATCATTTACTCCGTCTGATTTCATGTTTAGCACATAATATCCTAAACTCATTCAAGTGCCTATGTAGATCTTCACCCGGAAGGCCACGAAGATGATTGCTTTTTAAGAAATCCAGAATTAAGTTTAAAATTTTCTTGCACATCCAGAAATACTATACATGAGGTTCATTATTATCATCATATTCATTCACTTGTCTTAACGTGTGATTATAACCTCGTGGATTCGGAGGATTTTGTGCGTTTTTCAAATTTTGAGCATTCACAAGTTCAGTCATATTAAAAATTGGAAGGATCTCATCAATTTGTCGATTCGGAGCCTTTTTAGATGATGCTTCACCTCGTATAATTGATGAACTTCGTTCCTTGAGCTCATGAACAATATATATGCAAGACAATTAATTCTTGAAAAATAACAATAAAACAAAAAGAAAAAATCATCAGAAGACAAATTAATTCACAGTGTTCTCCGACAACGGTGCCAAAATTTTATAGAATCCGTCGCAAGGTGCTGCAAATTGAAATATATATACTACTTCACACTACGTAATTTTTTTGTAATAATGTAGAATTGATGAACACGAGTGGATCCCATACAGAACATCATCTTCAGATTTCTTGAATTAAATTTTTTCGACTATTGAAAAAGAGGGATTACAACCTGTCAAGGGATGGCCAGAGGCATCATACCCTATTACAAAAATCAGATTTGCCCTTGAGGCAATCATCTACTTGCCTATCAAAAAGTTACACAAGGCATTTACATCATTTTCATCACAATGGAGTTGTATATACAGTACGTGACTACCATCAAAACAAACGTGCTAGTCAAGTTTCACTTTCCAAGCTTGCTAGATTGTCTCCATTCCGCTGCTCAGCTGTGGCTTCATTAAACAAAATACATCAGCAGCAAACTTGGACATATGCTTCTTCATGTTGTGGACGGTGGGCTTCCCTTCACGAAAAACAGCTTCGTTTCAAAACTTCTATATTGCGTATATCAACCCACAGAACAAGATCTTAGTGAACTGGTTGTCCTTTGTCTTAGGCCCCAGCTTCCGTGACAGGTAAGCAAAATAACCATGGCTATCGGACAGCTTCACAGTAATACCACACTTAAGAGCCCAGTCCTGTAGTAAAGGAAACAGGTTCGGACAAGAGAAAAATAAATGGTCATGCGTTTCCACAACTTTGCCACAAAATACACAGTCAGGGATCAGATAGACCAATCCCAATCAATCTATCCTTTGTATTTAGTCTCTGCCAAGCAACCAGCCAACATATTAGTGTCGAGGAATGCAACCCTTAAACCAAATAAGATGATGCCACAGAACTTTATGAGATCTTGGCCTAGACATGGAACAAGTTCAGAACAGTTTGAGGAAGCAAGAGAGCACCATCACGTATAAACTGCCACAGCATAGCATTCCTTGATATCCTAGACATGTTCCATCTCCAATCATCGACGAGACATGTTTTTGAGACAGGCTTCGCAGCTGAAGTATCTTCCTCCATTCCCATGAGCTGGATTTTGGAATTATTGCCCAGAAACGCTCCCTTCCTATTAAGTTTGCACGAACCCAAGAGGGCCAAATAGTGCTGTCCCCCGCTGCAATAGACCAAACATGTTTAAGCATCAGAACTCTATTCCAGGTATGCAAGCTTCGAAGCCCAAGACCCCCTTCTTTTACTGGTAAACAGATGGTTTTCCATGCAAGTTTGGAGCCACCCTTTTGTAGAGAAGGTCCTCTCCATAGAAACTTCCGACATATACACTCAATTTCACTCAAGACAGTCTTTGGAAGAACAAAAGCTGAGGCCCAAAAGACTTGACTTGAATGCAGGACTGATTTAACAAGTAGAAGCCTTCCAGCGTATGAGAGTGGCCTGCTTGAGCAGCTCCAAGCTCTGTTTGTTACTTTGTTAATAAGACTCCTGCACTCCGCAGCTCGCAGCTTCTTAGCAATCAAGGGGACACCCAGGTATTTCATAGGTAACACAGCTGGATTGAGTCTCCATATGGTTTGCACCATGCCCGTGACCTGCTCATTTTGGCCTGCCACAAAAAAACTAGACATTGACTGTTTTTATCCTACGTTCTGTTTTGATTTTATTCAAATGCTCTATTTTCGTTTTTGATCATGTTTTCTGTTTTGATTTTATTCCTTGTATATCTTTTTGATTTTTTTTTTAAATTCTTGAATTACCCTTTAATTTTATTAGATTATATTATATATAAATCTATTTTTTTTTTATAGTTCTACTTTCTTTTTTTAAATAAATCGAGAATTATTTTTTTAAAAGAAATGCTCCCTTCTTCTCACTCATTTTTGCAACATTTGTCATGTCAGGGATGGCAAAAAATTATTTATAACATTTTCATATTTGAAAATTTTTATGTGATTTATAATTAAAGAAAGCAAAAAAAAATTGTGTAATTGAAAATTAGAGTTCAAAAAAAAAAAAAAAAACCCTATATTTACATGTATAAAGAAAATATTACAAAATCAATACATGGGAAGGATAGAGTAGATGACTTGTCGTTTCACGTCTAAATTGTTTGATGTCAAAATGGGAGTAACAGAAATTATATTGACATATGACATACATCACCTGTTTACAGATGCCACAAAATAGCAAATAACATTCATACAACTTACTGACTTTACAGGAAGATACAATCACTTGTTTCTATGCAGTCCCTCTTAAGGTGTGAGCTCCTCGGCATTATCATGTATCACTCTTCAATACATCCACAAGAACAAAAGAGTCCATGCAACGAAGAAGATTTGAGATGATCAAGCAGCAGTCGAGCAGTTCTCCCAGAGCCCAAATTTCAAGCTGAAGGTGCCACCACCACTCTGCTGGGCATACTCGGATAGAACTGCCCGAGTACAATCATCCCATGTCCTAGCTATATCCTTGAGCGACATAGGTTGTGAAAGAGTCCGGAGAGAAATTCTAAACCTAGACTTCGCTTTCAGTGAAAGATCATCGTACTCGCTTCATGTAAAGTGTAAAGAAATTAGCGCACAGGAAAAGGACGAAAGCACACTGGAGAACAGAGAAATTTCACAATATCCAGCCAAATTTACAGTCTTTCAGCATTTGCTTAGCAGAAGCACGAGGAAATGAACTCTAAATATGTCTTAGGTAAAGTACTGAAACTCGAACGTTTTACCACAGATTGAGGAAGCGATGAAAGAACCCATGGCCCACAGAAAATTCCAGAAGCAGAAAAAGGAGCAAAGAATGATAAGTGTTCATCAAAATAAAATGCTGAACTGCTAGAATCTTCTCATAAAGCTAAGGTTAATCAAGAAAAAGCTCCCAGCAGAAGGTGTTCCCTATGCGATTATAACACTTATGCAACAGCACACTATGAAACACGTATTAAGAGAAAGAAACAACGTGACGAATTGTTGCTGATGTACGAGGATTGCCATTCCTAAAACTTGTTGGGTCCACGTGACTATTATGAATGCATACTTCCATTGCAAATCATGGTATCCCATCACCTCTTTTTCCCTTATGAGTTTCTTCTCTGACCTCGGCGAATCCTTAAAAAAGTATATTCGCCCAACCCATTGCCAACAAGGCCAGGAGTTGTGATAATAGCCTATCTTGCTAATAATTTGGATAGTGATTTGACACCAAATAGAAGACTGAAATCTGGTAAACGAACACTCAGTTAAAGTATTCCGAATTCTAGAGAACAATAAAGTTCGATACCGCATGGAAATAGGCCTTTGGTTTGCATGTTCTCTCCATACCTCACTCTATACAGATTTTCATTTTGTTACTCCCTCCTAAAAAAACCGCAACAATTTTCCTTATTTGTCCATCGCAATTTAATTGCACCACTTCCTAAAATGACAACTTTTTTGAGTAAAACTACCAAATTATCATCATTATTTACTTTATATCACCTCATCCAATTTACTATCACATCTACTTTTTTTCTTCTCCCTCCTCTTCCTCTCACATATATTTCAACACTCACACTAATCGCCATGCATGGTCTTCATGTTGTAATAAATTTGGGACAAAGAGAGTATTATTTATTATTCATTTGAGCTAACAATACAAGTTTTCTACATCTATCATATACGGAGTATGCAATTAACAAAACCAACAGGTGGCAAATGGTAAAACATGATAATTAGGTCTTTTAGTAAAAATTTAAAGAGATAAATGAGTAAAAAAAATACTCCTCTTAAGATAAATTTTTTTTAAAGCAACCAAAATTAAACACCAAGTAACATCAACTAAATAAAAGTCAACCTAGATTTCAAAGTGTAGATTATATATATATATACGTAGATTGTGTATATATATATGTATTCTTGTTCTCAATGAAATAAGGGACTTCACTTCTCTAAATCTCTCAACATGGTACCAGAGCGAGGTTAGCTGTCTCCACCCAACCGATCTCACGCCCGGACCATCGCTGTCGCTGCCGTCGCCGCCGCTGCACCAGCCACCACCAAAGGCCAAATCCTTCCTCTCCCTCCACCAACAAAGCTAGATCTTCAGATCTGGTTTCTATACCCCGATTTCTCCTTCCATGCTTCCTCGAGTTCGAGATACTCTCCTGCTCGCCTTCATCATCTGGAATCGAAGGTGAAATCAGAGCTTCTGAATTTTATTTCTTGTGGTTTGGGGTGAAATCGGAGGAATGAAGACGAAGATGAACAGTACAACACAGTGTTATTTGACCAAATAGTGTTTTTGACCAAAGAGTGTTGTTGACCAAACAGTGTTAGTGTTATTTGACCAAAACAGTGTTTTCAGTTCCAAAACAGTGTTTTCCGGCCAACTTTCGATGAACTTCTGACGAATTTTTCTCTCGACTTCTCGATGACCATGATTCATTTCTCGACTTCCATTTCCACCAATGGTCTCTACTTACAGGAGCTTCAGTCTGCTTGAGAACTTTTATCTCGATCAACACATATTACCACTTGTTGGAAGAAGCATGAGTATGCTGATCAGTCATCGGCTCCTTCTACTAGGCAGATGTCAACTGAGACGCCCTCGACCTCCACTTCCCCTTGTGGACTTTCCTCCCATGAGTTTCAGTGTGCTCGAGGACTTCTGTCTCGATCAGCGTATATCTCTAGGTCATCCTTATGAGTTATCGATTCTGGTGCAACAGATCACATCACTCAGTCCACCATTCCCTCTATGACTTAAGACGCCACATCAGTTCATCACAGTTGCCGATGGAAATACCGCTCCTATGTTGGGTTTAGGGCCTCTTTTACTCTTCCATCTGTTCTTTCAGCATCTTCTTTAAGATACAATTTATTATCTGTGAGTCGCCTTACAAAAGAATACAACTGCTCTATCACATTTTCCCCTTCTTCTTTTGTGATACAGGATCTTCGGACTCAGTCAGTGATTGGCGAAGGTCGTGAAACAACAAAATGGAGTTGCTTAGCGTAAGAATCGTCATCTCTTAGAGGTTGTTAGAACTTTATTATTTCAGATGGACGTTCGTCGTATATACTGGAACTTTGTTTTGCTTGCTACATGTCATCTTATCAATAGAATGCCTTCCGTTATCCTAGAAAATAAATCTTCATTCTCTCTTCTATATAATGACAAGTCTCCATTTAGTGTCACTCTGAGGATATTTTAATGCACGTGTTTTGTTCACTGTCTTGGTCCTACTCAAGATAAGTTAGCCCCTCGCGCATATCGATATTTTTTCGCTGGATATTCTCGCACACAAAAGGGATATGTTTTCTATTCTCCCGAGATAAAGAAAACTATTGTATCAGCCGATGTCACTTTCCTTGAACAAGTACCCTACTTCTTCGAGATGTTTTCTTCTCCTTCTTCAAATCCAGTTCCTCAACCTATTATTGATGAGATAGACCCATCACCTCTATCTATTCCTGTCCCTGCTCCTGCTCCTGTCCCTACTCCTGTACTTGCTCCTGCTCCACTTCGAACCTATGCTCGAAGGGTGAAGCAGACAATTGATAAAGTCATTCCTGCAGCTTCTCACTCTCCACCGATGGCGCTTGCTCCGGATGATCTACCCATTGCCCTTCGTAAGCATCCTCGTACTTGTATTTTACATCCCATTGCTAATTTTGTATTGTATCATCGTCTCACCCCCTCTCTTCGAAAGTTTGCATATGCTTTGTCATCTATTTCTATTCCTACTTCAGTGAGAGAGGCACTTGCACATCCAGGGTGGAAAGCTGCTATGAATGAAGAGATACATGCTCTATAGGAAAATGACACATGAGATGTTGTTTCCACTCCTCCAGGACAGTCTTGTGTTAGTTGCCGTTAGATATATATGGTAAAACATAATCCCGACGAGTCAGTTGAAAGATTAAAGGCTCGTCTTGTGGCGAGAGGATTTACCCAACAGCATGGTATTGATTATGAAGAGACATTCTCTCCAGTAGCCAAACTCAATACTGTTCGCGTGCTTGTCTCACTTTTTGTGCATCGTTCATAACCATTGTATCAGCTTGACATCAAAAATGCCTTTCTACATGGTGACTTGCCAGACTGTTTACATGCTTTAGCCTCCTGGGTATGAGACTGCGGGGGAGAACCATGTGTGTCGCCTTTGAAAGTCACTATATGGGCTCAAACAATCTCCACGAGCATGGTTTGAGAAATTCAACAAGGTTGTACAGGCCATTGGATTCTCCAGGAGCTCTGCAGATTCTTCATTATTTGTTCATCGATGTTCTCAAGGGACTGTGATACTACTTGTTTACGTTGATGGCATTATCATTACTGGGGATGATACATTTGGAATTGCCAAGGTGAAATCTCATCTCTTAAAACAGTTTCACACCAAAGATTTGGGTACTCTCAAATTGTTTTTAGGGATTGAGTTCTAAATCAGAGAAAATACTGCTTGGATCTACTAAAAGAGTCAGAATTTCTTGGGTATAAACCAGTTGACACTCCAATGGAATAAAATCTCAAGCTTTCCAACTTTACTGATGAGTCAGACATTATTATTCCAAATCTAGACATGTATCGGAGACTTGTTGGCAAACTTGTATACTTGACTGTGACCCGACCGGATATATCTTTCGCAGTGAATTTAGTCAGTCAATTCATGCATACTCCAAGAAAGTCTTATCTTACAGCTGTTGAGCACATCTTGAGGTATTTGAAGAAGTCTCCTGGCAAGGGCCTCATCTATAGACCTGCAGTTATCCCCTCTCTCACAGCATATACTGATGGAGATTATGTTGGGTCTCCTGATAATTGACGTTCCACCAGTGGCTAATGTACATACTTTGGTGGAAATCTAATTACATGGCGAGCGAAGAAACAAACGGTTGTAACTCGTTCCTCAGCTGAAGCAGAATATAGAGTTATGACTTTGCCTACTTCTGAGTTGACTTGACTTGAACGTCTTCTATCTGAACTCGGTATTCAGCTACCTAGTTCTCCAGCTCTTTACTATGATAATAAGGCTGCCATCCACATTGCTGAGAATCCAGTCTTTCATGAGAGAACCAAGCACATAGAGGTTGACTGTCATTTTATACGTGTAAAGGTTCAATGAAGGACAATACAGCTACAGCATGCACCAGCTGATGATCAAACTGCATATATCTTCACAAAAGTTGTATCTCGACCTCTTCATTATCATTTTACATCCAAACTGGGTTTATTAGACATATATGCTCCAGTTTGCGAGGGAATGTAGATTATATATATATGTGTAGATTGTATATATATGTGTACTCTTGTTCTCAATGAGATAAGAGACTTCACTTCTCCAAATCTCTCAACACAAAGAAAAAAACAACCAAAATTAAACACGAAAAAGAGGAAAATTCTTAGACAAGTTTATCTCTGATGTTACACTAGTTTAAAAATTATCAAGTTCACTTTAGAGTATAATATAATCTTTTAAAATGGTTATAATGTTCATATAAAATGATCAATAAAGCCAAATCTTCAAATGAGATAAAGACATTTATCTATAAATTACGTATAATATTATTCATTTCTATTAAGAGGTTTAATCTCGTGTCACACAAGAGTTAGTATTCTAGTTAAAAAAAATGTAGATCAAGCTTTTCAAGGATGAACCACCCAACTATTTCACGCAACCAGGAAGATGATGCAAATGACCACACTATGGGCCGGAGGTTTCAAAGATGGAAAAACACACCCAGTATTTTCATGCTGCACAACCAAATGAGGCTCTTTATCAAGATGATCTGAAGGCAATATGAAGGACTGAGTAAGAGTCAAATGTATTTCTTCAATAGTCCACCAGTTCATAAAGCAAAAGTGGAACTCAGCAATTTCCTTGGCGAGTACCTCAAGGAAGACTCTAAATGCCACCGATCTTTTGCATTATTGACCCCTATTCCATAAAAAAAAATCTCCAGATTCCAGAAGAATACAAATAATATAGATTCCCTGACTCCATCATCGACAAAACTATCTTAACTCAATCATACCAAAAACGATATATATAAAGACAATGCAGCAAGCCTGCAACACTTGGCCTCATAAAAGGGTTGTCCCAACAATCACCTTAACTTGTACATCAAGGTTGAAAAAGCTATTTTAATTCATGAGCACAGTCACTACATTCCCTTGTTCAGTCAACTAACTCCACATTCACACGTTGTTTTGAAGTATGGTAAACATGGGGTGTTTGACCTGGGAACAACCATAAAGCCAAGAGAAAAGAACAAGCTTTTATCCAAGATTACATTCTATAAGTGTTCAGCAGATACTCTAAAGGTAAAGTTTTCATTGCAAAGTTCAAGAATACCACAGTTCATTTTCTTGAACCAAGCAAAAGAAGACCCAAGAGAGAAATCGGTCAATGAATAAGACTTCATATTACATAGGAATATCAACCATTAAGCAAAGGGTAAGATACCAAGCAAGAGAGCAGAGTGAAGTATATGATCACCTGGCTTCTAGAGGAAACTTGTCCAACAATATCGGTGAAGAATTCGGATAGTTTGCAGGGACCAACATTCTCAGAGGCTGAATAGGTGACTGCATAAACAAGGACTTCAAGAAATGAACAGAGGAGAGAAAACAACAATAAACAAGATGGCAGTTGCAAGCAAAGACAAACCATTTGTGAAGCATATTGTGCTTTCAAGTCAGGACTCAAAGAAACAGCAACGAAGGAGCATTTGACAATGGTTCCTACTCCACAATCTGAAGCACCTACAGGCATGGTTGGATTGATATCCTCGTTGTTGATATCTACAACAGTATCTATAAGTCGTTCATTTATTTCCCTAATTTCTTCCAAGAGGGCATGATTGGCCTGCATATAAGAAGCACAAGAAATTAAACAAGACTAATGGAATTCATCACAAACCTACATGATTACGATGGTCAATTTTCCAGAGTTAAAAAGAATGTGGTCATGGGGAAAATTCTCCTCTGACTGCCAATATCAAAATGGACCATGAAAATTTAAGAAAACTCAAATTAACTATACTTTATTGGAGTTTAATCATCACCAAGGTTGCATATTTTTACAATATCTTAACTAGTCTAACTGGAACACAGGAAAAAAAAGTGAGATACATAATAAGTTAAAAGAAAGAAAATTTCTACTTAAATTTTCTCATTAGAAGTGACAGAGATGATCCATTAGATATCTGCATTTTTCCACTGCCATGCATTCTTTTTTAAAATTTTAAACAATCCTTAAGATGCAAAAAGCAACAAACTCAGTACAGCAGCTATAGGAGTTGGGGGTTGTTGTAAGTATGGGTGAACTGATATTGTAATTCCTATTACAGTGAAGTGAAATAGAACCTTAATTCCCTCCTCCCCACCCACCCCCCCTCAAAATTGGATATATTGAAAGTGAAATTACTATTAAACCCCTCAAAAATTGAATTGATTGATATATAGATATTAATATAGAATGACATATCATAGCACACCATGACATAGGGTCCTATGAGATGCCATACCATGGGATGATACTCCAAATTAAGAACATATATTGATGTTCTAGTTGAAGCAGTTATCATATGTAAATCCAATCGCACTCAAGTACCTCACTTTGAAGCCTCTTGATATTGGATGTTGCAGTAGACTCCAGTTCCGAAGTGTCGGATGCAGTTAACTGCTTGAAAGTGCCATTCATGCCGCTAAATGGTGAAGCAACATTTATCGGCATTGCGCTTGTGTAACGCCTCATTCTTTTAGCTCCACTGCTTCCTTCCTGTGTGACGAAGTTTCTAGCTTGCAAACGACATTTTGTCATGGCAACTAAATCCTCACCAACCGCAGCCCTCGAACCATTTCCTGGTGCAGATCCAGCAATCCGATCAATCATGCTGACTATTGACCCAATATCACGAACTGTTTCATTCAGCTCTTTATGTGACAATGAAGATACCTGGGGAAAAACGTGAAAGCAGAAAAGAAAGGAAATTCAGCAAATTACATAAGTGATCACTGGGTTTTAAGTCTATGAGGTCTAAATATTGAATCGGAACAGAAGTCTATGAGGTCTAAATAACTCTTACTGCTTTCATTAATCTCTGAAGAGGCTGTTCAGTAACGCCAGGTTTACCAGAAATTGTTGATCCACTACCATGAGTACCATCTGGCATGGTAAACTCTGCCAGCAAAGGCGAAGCCGATATGCCGGGAGTGCCAATAGCAAGAGACGGGGCAGACAAAGAAGCACCAATGGCTTGCTGATGTCCAACGTTTGCAGCATTTGAAAGTGATGAAAGAGCAGTACTGGGCTTATCAGGTTCGCCTTGCATCGGAGATGGAGCCAATGGAGTTTGTGGAGATGGGACCACAAATGGTGCGTTTGCTGATTGTGAAGGGGTTCCTAACTTATTTAAAGGTGGTAGCATACTTTGTTGGTCAATCTGGGGAGAAGAATGCTGATTCATTTGAGGAGATGCAGTTTGAAGCAGCTGAGGTGAATTAGGAAAAGTTCCGCCAGGCTTGACCTGTTGAAGTGGATACCGCTGGCCTTGCTGGAGATGATGTGGTAAGACACCTGGTTTAAGGCCCATGCCTTGCCTAATTTTTATGTCATTTGTATCAGAAATCTGAACTTGTGACATTTGATGTGGTTGCATTTGTCCATGCTGCTGAAGTTGCTGCTTTGTCTGCTGGTGAAGCTGCTGCTGCTGCAGCAACTGCTGTTTCCGCAACAACTGCTGCTGAATTTGACGCTGCTGAAGCTGTTGTTTTAACTGTTGTGACTGCATTATTTGTTGCTCATGTTGCTGCTTCATATGCTGGTTCTGTAGTATATTCGAGTTCGGTTGGAGGGCACTGATTGATGGTTGCAGTAAGCTCACGCCACTTTTTAGTGGCACTGCACTGACATTAGACTGCTGAGATGTATTGACAGGATTTTGTTGCATACCCAAGTTAGTTTGCTGCATCGAACTCGGGACATTTTGTTGTCCTGAATCCAGATTTGATGAGGCTAGTGCAGTTAATGACGAAACAGAACCTTGCTGCAAGCTTGCCATGATGCTTTGTTGCATATTAGGGGTGGAGTTTTGCATGTTTAAAGACTGGAGCTGCGGATTCATTCCAGTGTCATGTGATTGTGGTTGAGGAATTTGAGGATGAGACTGTTGGAACTGCTGCATGGACTGCATATGAGGAAGTTGCCCTTGTTGCAGCGATGAAGCAGATTTTCTTCTGTCCGTGCTGAGAAATGAGATGATTTTCTTTTCATATTGTGCTACCTTATCCCTGCTAGGGATACTATTCTTAGTAAGTTGAAGGAACTGCAGCAAACTCTCTAACATCTGCTTAAAGTCTCTCAGCTTCTGGAGTTGCTCCGGCTTTGGTTGTTGGGGAAGAGAGTCATGCTGTAAATCAAACAGAAAAAATAAGCAAAAGCAGGTCGACTGAATGCCATGGGAAAACATGTCGAATAATCTGTCATGCCAATTGAAAAGTAGCACTAACAAACTTTTTTTTAAGACCTGTGTTCTCTCATTTGCTATTCGAAAGATTCTTTGATTTGTGATGGTTTTAGAGAACACTATCATAATATCACCTGTACAGGTACAACGCTGATGGAATGGTACTCAAACTCACTAGTAAGTAGTAAAAACTTAAGCTTTAAAGTGCTGGAGGCAAAAGCATTCCAGTTCAAGCATCCATGATATATTTTGCATGTTTCGATAGCATAGACCCCAGGTTGGTGATACCTTGCAAGGCAGTATACTAAAAAAGAAACTATGATAGATGCAATGCCCAATATTTTTATACATGTTCCCTTATATACTCATATCTATATTTTGTCCCACGCGCATAGCAGAAAGAAAGGACAGTGCAAATGGTTGTGAGCTTTAACTCACCTGCTGCAGCTTGAATGAAATTTTCTGGAAGATCTCGTTCAGCTCAGTATAGTACATCTCCTTCATTGCTTTAATCTGTACAGCATAATATGCACAGAGACAACAACATAATGAATCATTATTATCCAGGAGCTAGTCAAAGGTCATCTTTTACTGACATACAGCAAGGTACGCTACTTCGAAGGACAGAGTTTTGTACTTATCATTAAGAATCTGTGATAAATGTTTTATACAGACGAATAAGAACTGGTAAGTGGTGACGGTAATCAAAAAGTCCCTTTCAACAATAAAGAAGCATCAGAAGGAATCACCCAGATTGAACCCATAACGCACATCGACAGATTTACCCTTGAAACTCATCTAGTAACCATATACATCAACATAAACTAACTCCGTGTCATATTCTTCCGTTTAAAATAGGGCTGCATGAGAGAGGATATTAAAAGAGAAAAATACAAGTAGTCGAACAAAGCAAAAGAAAGATCTCTACTTCATTTTACAGCATTCTTAAAGTGAAATAAGGTGACCTGATTAATTCCCTACCTATTCAATCCGATTTATATTTTTATGATGATATACTCCCTCCGTCTCAAATTATTTGCAAGACTTGCTACAATTGTTATGTTCAACACATACTACATAGTATGTGGAACACCATTGTTCCAGTAAACCCTGCAACATTATTGATTATTATTATTATTATTATTATTATTATTATTGCAAAGACGTTAAAAGTACATAACTTAAAACTATCATCACTGTTACACCAAATTTTTACTTAAAAAATAAAATTTTTTTGTTCGACAACATAACTCAAAGTTTACCTCGAAAACTCCTGCATACCAACACTGCGAAAAAATTGGGACGAATGATGCAACATTTCAGATTTTAGTAAGAAATAAAGACATGAGCTCTCTGAAAATCTACTGTGATACAGAAGAATAGGTTTAATCTTTACCTTTTGATAACCCTCTTCTTGCCAGTCAATTTGATTACCAGTCTGCGCCGTGGAATCCAAAGAGGCTATGAGAAAAACAGAGAAAGGCATATCATTGACTGTTGAAATCAAGTGAAGGCAATCCAAGTAGAAATAAATTGCTTAAAAAATGAGAAAGAGAACGCACAATCAAAATCATAGTGTTATACCTCATAACACAACCCACCTCATGAAGATGAATCGACCATCCTGTTTCTAGGTCCAATGAGGACATTTGACAAAAAAGGACTATGAGGTTTTGTTGTTGGGTTAGTGGTCCACACTCGGGCCTTATATGCTTATACTCTTGTTTCAAGTAACAACATGATGTCTTATGATCTCATGACAGACCACCATAGAGACAAGAAAGGCTGTTCTAAAGTTCCTGGGCTGACAAGAAGGGAGGAACTACCAAGGTCCTGATAACTGCATAACTCACACTTTCACCAACTACCAAAAGATCATTACTACTTTTGCATTCAATTGCAACCATCAATTGTGAAGAGCTCAAAGCTACATAATCATTGGAGAATTTGTTCCAACTGCCAATTGTGATTGCAAAAATCAAAAGGTAGTTACCATCACTCTATCCCTACAAGCAGCAGGAGACAGAAAAGGTTACTGCAAGAGTTCACCAACTTTAGGAAGGTAAAATTTGAGATTTAAGATAAAGGATGTTACTGCAATGATTTAAGATAAAGGATGTTACTGCAATGAACAGGAAGTGTGTGTCATTGCAATTTTTTGTATGAGAAAAGTACCACTAAAATTATCTTTACCATGATTCAAAGTTTTTTTTTGGGGGGGGGGGGGGGTGGTGTTAAAGTACCATGATTGAAAGATTAAAATATCACATTGTAAAGATTAATAACTTCTTTAAAAAAAAAAGATTAATAAACTTCTTTCAGAGCCATTAAAAAAAACTTTCAGAAATAATGCAAGGCATAAAATGAAAATAAGTTGCATATGGTGAAATTGATAGGCCCAAACACGAAAATAAATCACTTTTCTGACAAGAGGAGCAATTTACTAGGACAGCATGCCAGACATACATGTTGGTGCCTCGGCCAGCGCCCTCTGCGCCTGGAACATCTGCTTCTGCTGATCAATCATGTTTCGCTGCTGAAGCAAGTTACCAGACTGTTGAAGCCTTTGCTGCATACTTTGTTGCAGAGAATTTGATTGTTGCTGTAGACCCAACTGCTGTTGCAACTGAGGGACTTGGGATTGAACCTGGGAGATCAATTGATGTTGGGGCTGTGGTTGCTGCACTCCACCCCCAGGCAACAAACCTGAAGCACTTTGAGAATGCTGCTGTACTGGAAGTTTGGATTGTTGCATAACATGTATCTGGTGTTGATTTGACTGCATGCTTGGGTTCCCAGATTGAGTTCCAAGCAATTGCTGCTGTTGTGCAAGCCCACCTATATGGTTATGGGTACCCAGTTGTTGCTGGTGAATGTTAGTAAGGTTGTTTTGCTGACCCATTAGTTGTTGCTGCTGCAGGCCTGAATGAGCATTTTGTTGTTGTGACGACACGCTTGAAAGGTTATTTGTCGTGGCTAACAGCCTTTGCTGCTGCAGTTGTTGCTGCTGTTGTTGCATATCCGAGCCACTATTTTGTTGACCAATGAGTTGATTTTGATGGATTGCTGCAGAACTCGACTGTTGGCCCATCAGCTGCTGTGGCTGTGAAGACATCATTGAGTGTTGAGGCGTTTGCATCTGGGTTTGATGAATACCAGAAGTTTGTTGAGGCTGTTGGTGCTGCCTGAGCATTGACTGCTGATTCTGTTGAATTGCAGATTGGGATGGCTGTTGAATAGACGACTGTTGGTTTTGTTGTATGCCCGACATCACTGATTGCTGAGAAGGTTGCAACTGACTTTGCTGTAATAAGTTCTGTTGTGTTTGTTGCTGCACTTGAGGTTGC
Organism: Drosera capensis; assembly: GCA_001925005.1. Taxonomy (NCBI): domain Eukaryota; kingdom Viridiplantae; phylum Streptophyta; class Magnoliopsida; order Caryophyllales; family Droseraceae; genus Drosera; species Drosera capensis. Next base: position 87,215 of record LIEC01011959.1, read on the forward strand.
AATGGAGGCTGTTGGATGCTTCCCTGTTGCATCTTCTGTGCCAACATCTGTTGCTGCAACTGTTGTTGGTAAAGATACTGCTGAGGATTTTGCACTGGCTGCTGAACACCAACCTGCTGAGCCTGCTGCCTTCCTTGCATTTGCCTCTGACCATTTGCAAAGATGTTGGAAGACACTCCTTGCACAAGCGTGCTTCCCATGGAGTTCTGTGAAATGTTTGTGACTTGTTGCAGGTTGGGATTTTGGCTAGCATTCGGGATGGAATTCTGAGTCAAAGCACTAACAGATTGCAAAGTGACAGGGTTCTGCATTCCTCCAGATGCAATGCTGTTTTGCATATTATGCGATAACACTTGTTGACGTGCTTGAGGTTGAGGCTGAGTAGGAAGAGACTGAGATTGATTCTGCACTTGCATCTGTGTATTTTGAGATGCTGCTTGCAAAAAGTTACAGAATATATACAAACGGTGAGAAATATTTTAAAGATAAAGGGCACCTATAAGTTGTTCAGTAATCAATAAAAAAAACCGCACATTATAGGAAATGCAGCTAAATCCCAATTCACCAGTTAACCACATTAGATTTATCTTTTTTACTTTGTGGCGCAGATGTTTGTTAGTTGAGTTTAAACAAAAAAAAAATCTGGTGGGAAGATCAACAAGATGCAATGGTCAAACATAGTGTAAAGGGGAAAAAAGAACTTGTGTTGTGGTTGAGCCTTAACATACAAATAGAAGCTGATACGTATCCCAAACATGGTGGAATTTTGAGATACATACAAACTTTTACATCTAATAATCTGATGGTCAAGATTAAAGCATAGAGGCAGGATCCGAGCATGTATCTATGGATGTGTCTCAAATCCTTTCATGCTTCAAAGGCCCACAGCTATTAATTATATCAAAGAACATGTTTTAATCTTGACGGTTGGATTTAAGTAGACAGATCCAAGTTAAGTGTGTGTATCAGTTTACCTGATATAAATGAATTACTTATTGTTGAGAAACTTCTAAGACCATACCGGGTACTTATTATTCCATGAACACCTATGCATTGCCATGGAATCCAGGCTCTCCGCCACTGCTAGGCATTACCTATATATAGCTTTATTACAGAAAATCAAGTAATGTACAAATCTTCTCCTTTTCACTTTGATTTATGTTCCTCTTTCAGGTGGGTGGGGGTTTCCCCAAAGGAGTAACAGGACTTAGATTACTAAAGTTTAAGTTGCTAATCACAACATACAATATGGTATCCAATGAAAGGAGGAGATTTTACCAGGATCTTGTGGACTTTTGCTGGGAGAGTTGGATGCCATGTTATTGGGAAGGGTACTTTGTGACTTAGACTCCATGGTCAACATCTTCAAAGATATCTTCCGCAGATAATCAGACTGAAAAAGAATGAACGAATAGAAATGACAGCCACAGAAAGTCAAATAACATTTCAAAAAGGTTGACCTGGAAGTGACATTTCACAGAGACAAGGAGATGAATACCTGGCTTGTCGCTGCAGTATAGATCTTCTCTTCAAACTTCATAGCAATCTTCCTAAGTTCTTGCAACCCCTCTTGACCAGAGAAAGGAAGTTGCTTCTTCAATGTCTCCATTCTGAAAAGGTGGAAAACACTTTCTGTCAGATTGCCAGCAAGACCACAATGGGCGGACTCCTAAATGCTCATTTCCATCCAAGACAGAATATCGTGGGGAAACTTTGCACGCAAGTGACATTGATGTGAAGAATAAGACAAGAAAATGAGCATAAATAAAATGAAGCACAAGACGGAGCTGGCGGAGTATATGAATTGGCTTTAGTGGTATCAAGTATAGGTGCATAGAAAAGACCCTAGCTATTGATAGCATGAAAACCCTCACATGCCGGTTGTGAATGCCTTGATGTACTGCTCTGGATGTTGAGCAATAAAGAGTCATGCCCAAAGGATAGGCAGGAGAGATGACAGTACTTAATTTGATGCAATAAAAAATTCATGCAGCCGCTAGAACCATTATAATGTATGACAAAGGGCAGCATAAGAAGAAGTAAATCATTTGTGCAGAAGGATGAGGGATGAAATTAAGACCAAAGTAAACTCGAACTCAATTTCCAGGAAAGACATGGATAAACTGCAACATGTAGGGATAAACTCAATTTGTGTTTGTGTTTGGAGTGCCGTTTCGTATACACACTTAACACGTGTTCTTTCTTGTGTATACAGAAAGAAAGGCGTCATCTTCGACTTTTGTTACGACTATCATGCCGCCTCCCTCTCATTTGGAGAAACTGAGAAGTTCTTTGACGTGGATTTCAAAAGATGGCAACAGAAGATGTTGTTCTATCTGACTACCTTGAGTGTGGCTGGGTTCCTGACTGAGGAGCCATACAAAGTTGCTGAGGAGGAGACAAATCAAAAGAAGCTGTCAGAATAGATTTCATGGAGGCAAGGAGACTTCCTATGGAAGAACTACGTACTCAACAATCTAGACAACACTCAGTACAATGTTTATAGTGTTGTCGAGATCGCTAAGGAACTGTGGAAGTCACTCGAGAAGAAAGTACAAGACGGAGGATGCCGACCAGAAAAAGTTCATGGTTGGAAAGTTCCTCGACTTCAAAATGGTGGACTCCAAGCCTGCGGCTAGTCAAGTACAAGAGTTACAAATTATCATACATGACATAGATTTGTGTGACCTTCCAAGTGGCAGCTATCATTGAGAAGGTGCCCCCTATGGAAACCTGCTTCAATTGTGGAAAACCGAACCACAGGGTGCAGGATTGTCGTCAGTCAAAGAAGGGCAACAATCAGCCTAAGAAAAAGCAGATCAGCATGGCTGAAGATGAGATCTCAAAGCTCTCCCTTGTTGATGTCGTCTATGAAGTTTTCATGGTGGAGTATCCGAGAGAATGGTTTGTAGATTCTGGGACCACATGCAATACTTGTGCTGACAAGAAGATGTTCTCATCATACACTCCAATTTTTGGACAGGATGTCTACATGGGAAAGGCATCAGCCTCGTCCATTGCTGGAATTTGGAAGGTCCTTCTAAAGATAACTTTTGACAAGGAGCTAACTCTTAAGGATGTCTTGCATGTGCCAAACATTAGGAAAAACTCAATTTCAGGGCCACTGTTGTCTAGGGCTGGTTTTAGACTTGTATTTGAGTCTGATAAGTTTGTGTTATCTAAGGCTGGGATGTACGTAAACAGAGGATATCTCGACAATGGTTATGCCTATAATCCGTGACAACGATATTAATGAAAAGAAGTCTTCTTTTTACTTGGCTGAGTGTTCAAACTTGTGGCATGTTAGATTAGGACATGTTAACAAGAGTTCTTTAAAAAAAAATTGATGAGTTTGAACTTATTGCCTACATTTGAAATTGATTCACACAAATGTGAAGTATGTGTCGAAGCTAAAATCACCAAGGCTCCTTTTCCAAGAGTTGAAAGGAGTTCTTCACCTCTAGATTTATAACACACGGATATATATGATTTAAAGTTCGTGCAAACTAAAGGTGGGAAAAAAATACTGCATTATCTTCATTGATGATGACACGAGATATCATTATGTGTATCTATTATATAGTAAAAATCAAGCCTTGGATGGTTCAAGCAATATAAAAATGAAGTTGAGAACCAACTTAACACGCAAATTAAAATGAGTTGCAGTGATATAAGTGGAGAATATGAAGTACCTTTTGATGAGTTTTGCTCGGAAAATGAAATTATTCATCAAATGACTACCCCATATTCACCACAATCCAACGGCATTGCTGGATGCAAGAATCGCACTCTCAAAAGATGATAAATGCAATGATCATCAATGCAGGCTTATCACAGAACATGTGGGGGAAGCAATTCTCACAACCACCCACATTCTAAATTGAATTCCTCACAAAAAGTCAAACCAAACTTCGTATGAGTTGTGGAAAGGCCACAAATCGTCCTACAAACACTTCAAAGTGTGGGAGTGTTTGACAAAGATTGAAGTACCTAAACCCAAACAAGTTAAAATCGAACCTAAGACAAAGATTGCATATTCATTGGGTATGCTCACAATAGTAGTGCTTATCGATTTATGGTTCATAGGTCCAAAAATACTGAAATGATCGAAAGGATGACTATTGAATAAAAAATCGTTGTCTTCTTTGAAGACATTCCCTTGCAAGGAAAGGAAAGCTCAAAGCTCTCATAAACGAGCTCAAGAACCTTCAAGTAGTACTCATCCACAAGAAGAGAAACCTAGATAAAGCAAGAGGTCCGAAACAACGAAAGAAAATGAACCTGATTTCCTAACATATATGTTGGAAATCGAACCAAGAACACTTGAGGAACCGTTGTTAAGTCCTAAAGCTAATTATTGGAAGGATGCCATAAACAACGAGATAGAATCCATAATGCAAAATCATACCTGGGAGTTGGTAGATCTCCCGCCAGGAAATAAAGTATTGGGTTGCAAATAGATTCTCCAATGAAAATATAAACTTGATGGAACAATTGGTACAAGGCCAGGTTGGTTGCAAAAGGACACCGACAAAAGCAAGGTCGTGAATTCTTTGATAAGTATTGTACTGTTTCGATAATGTCATCGATAAGAACACTTATTTGCATTGACGCTCTGCACAATCTTAAAATCCATCAAATGGATGTTAAGACGACATTTCTCCATGGGGAATTAAAGGAGGAAATCTATATGGACCAGCCCGAGGGATTTGTTGTCTCAGGACAAGAAAAGAAGGTGTATAGACTCGTTAAGCCACTTTATGAGCTTAAGAAATCCCCTAAATAGTGGAATGAAAAGTTTTTAAAAAAAAAACCATGTTAATAAATGGTTTCAAGAACAGTGAAGAAATCACTTGTTTTTACTTCAAGAGCACACCAGAAACATATGTGATAGTGTGCTTATATGTTGATGACATGTTAATCATGGACAGTGCTCATAATATTATTGTGAATACAAAGAAAATATTGATGAAACATTTTGATATGAAGGGTATGGGATTAGCAGATGTGATTCTAGGAATAAGAATCATAAGAATATCTTACGGACTTGCTTTGTCACAGCTTCATTATATTGAAACATTATTAAAAAAGTTCGATACATATAACAGTACACTTGTCAAAACACCAATTGATAAGTCGACACTTGGTGAAGAATTACGAAGAACCCATATCCCAACTTGAGTATGCCATAATTATTGGAGGCCTAATGTACATCAGCAATAATACACGCTCAAATATCGCATGTGCTGTGAATAAACTAAGTCGATTCAATAGTAATCCAAGTAATGGCCATTGGACAGCATTGACCAGAGTTTAAGATATTTGAAATATACTATAAACCATGGATTACATTACACAAAATATCCAGCTGTATTGGAGGGATGTAGAGATGCCAATTGGATATCTGACTTCCATGATACTAAGTCCACCAGTGGATATGTATTCCTAGTTGGTGGTGGAGATGTCTCATGGAAATCCTCTAGACAGACAGGCATAGCTTGATCTACCATTGAATCCGAGTTCATTGCATTCGATAAAGCTGCTGAAAAAGCCGAGATACTTCACACCTTTTTAGAGGATATTCTTTGCTGGACAAAGCTTGTACCCGCTATCATGATTCATTGTGATAGTGCTTCGGCGATAGGAAGGGAACAAAGTACTATATACAATGGCAAGTCTCAACATATTCATCACAGACATAAGACCATAAGGCAGTTAATCTCTCGAGGTGTGATTTCCGTTGACTATGTTAAGTCATGAGAAAATCTTGCGGATATGCTTACAAAAGATTTACCTAGAGTACTGCTAGCATCGTTGTCGAAGGGAATGGGACTAAAACTCGTCGATCAGTAATTCACATAGCAATAACCCAACCATTCATGAAAATGAACTAGTTCAATGGGACAACTAAAATATAAAAATTCGTTGCAGCACTTAGAAGTTACCTCCTACTCATTCCTATGGATGAAAAGTCCTATCTAGGATACTAGAAGTGGGCAGATCATCTATGGAAGTGTAGGATGTAGCAGTTTATTCTGGATGTTAACAGTTTGATTATTTTGTACAGTAGTTTATATCAAGAACAAACTGCTGCACACAGCATCTTGCTTGGATGCAGCGAATCAGTCCCTACTTCCACTGAAAAAAGAATGAAACTCCCCGAATAGATGTCAAATAGGTAGGAATAGTTTTCATAGCAAACGTTGCAATTTATGTGGAACCCAAGCGTCAAATAAAAGGGAATCCCTAACACGAACTCCAATATTTTAGTAATTTGCAATTACCAGAGACATACAAACCTCATTACCCTAAAAATTTGAACAAAGGAATCTACTCACATCTTGTTGACAATTCGCTGTCGGGAATCGGATTGAAGCTGGGATCGCCAATCGCCGGAATCCACAGCCATGCCTGGCTCCTGTTTCGGTGCTCCCCAACTGTTGGAATCCATCGAACGATTCAAAGTGAATCGACGGCGGGGGATTGAATCGACGGTGGATACGGGGGATTGAGGAGGAGGGAAAGATGATGAGGGGAAAGGAGCGTGGGAAGGCTGGTGGAATGGAAGTGAGAGCTGGGTCGGACGGAGATGGTCACAAACGTTTTTTGTTTTTTTGTTTTTTCCAACGAGATCGGTACAAACACTTTGCTTGTGGATTATGATTTTTGTTTTTCTAGGTCATGTTTATCGGTTTTAATAGAAGAAGAGGAAAAAGAAAATGAGAAAAAGAATAGTTGTTTGGGTTTTTGAGTTTTTTTTTTTTTTTTCGTTTTATATATCTTACGTTAATTTGATTCGAATCATTTTTCATATATTTTTTTACTATTAAAAGCAAACCAGAAAAGAAATTTCAAGTTTTTTTTTTTTTTTTTCCTGCCATCTTACATTGATGCATTAAAAAGTAAGTATTTTACTATCAATTTGTACAAAATTAGTTCCTCAACATCAGTCAATGAGTAGCTAAACTATGCACAAGCAACACAACTTCACCATCAAACACAACTTCTCAAGGCCGGTGTAAAGCTACAAAATTCATTCCCTTCTTTGATAAGGAAAGATTTGTGATGAAATCATCTCCATTTTATGACAAAACTTGTTCGATGGCCCTTCTCTACTTACTACAAGGATATAGGGACTATATTTCATCTTTGGTGTCATTACTGGAGTGATGGGCACATGCTTTTTAGTACTGATTCGTATGGAATTAGCACGATCCGGTGATCAAATTCTTGGTGGAAATCATCAACTTTATAATATTTTAATAACGACTTATGCTTTTTTAATGATCTTTATATGGTTATGCCGGCAACGATAGGTGGATTTGGTGATTGATTTGTTTCGATTCTGATAGGTGCACCTGGCATGGCATTTCCACCATTAAACAATATTTCATTCTGGTTGTTGCCACCAAGTCTCTTGCTCCTATTAAGCTCAGCCTTAGTAGAAGTGGGTAGCGGCACTGGGTGGACGGTCTATCCGTCCTTAAGTGATATTACTTGCCTTTCTGGAGGAGCAGTTGATTTAGAAATCTTTAGGCTTCATCTATTTGGTGTTTCATCCATTTTTAGCTTCTATCAATTTTATAACAACTATCTTCAACATGCGTGGATCTGAAATAACTATGCATAGATTATCCTTATTTGTGTGATCTGTTCTAGTGACAACATTCCTACTCTTATTACCACTTCCGGTACTGACAGGGGCAATTACCTTGTTATTAACCGATCGAAACTTTAATACTTACTACCTTTTCTGATCCCGCTGGAGGGGGAGACCCCTTATTATACCAGCATCTTTTTTGGTTCTTCGGTTTTAGATGGCCTTTTTCCATATTCAAATCTGTATGCGCATTCCGTTGTTTGCTAGGACTATCGACTGAATGGTACTCCTACTATGTTCATAAGTGGTTTTCTGCTCCGAAAGAAAAATTACAACAAAATCACAATTATATATTCTATATAAAAAATACACAAAATGTGATGTGAGAAGACGACACACCTTTTATTTTTATTTTGTTTTTTTACATGTTTAACAAAAAAAATCTTTTATGTATATAAATACACCAAGCCATCTGATTGTATACAGGACAATGACACATATCTTTTTTTTTATAACATCTTATTCATTTTTGAAAAGATGAAAGCGAGAATGACGGTCTTATTATAGGATCAAAGCCAACCCCATAATTCAACACATAACAACAACAAGAATAACAATCCAAATAATCCCGTCAATTGGGGATCTTCATTAGATCAAAACGACTTCGCTCTGCCCGAATGATTAAACGACAAAGAAGGGTCTGAGGAGGACGTAATGTATGCAATCTATGTAAACATATTAAAGAATCCATGCAGTGCATAGGTAGTCAGAATTTGTTTAATCTATATCATAAAAATCAAAACAAAACGATATGATTTTAACACATAAACATATTAAAGCATCATAATAAGCTATGTAGCACGCAGGATAGTATACTAGTATATATATATATATATAATTACACTAAGTCTTCGGACGGTATGTCATGGCGTCCCATCAAAATCTTTTAATATATATATATATATATATATAATTACACTAAGTCTTCGGACGGTATGTCATGGCGTCCCATCAAAATCTTTTAATTTAATATTTCACAACCAATCATAAAATAAGTTATATAAGATCAAATGTTTATGTTATCTATATATATTAAAATACAATGTTTCATAACAAATCACAACCATTCATTTTAATCTAATATTTCTCATTCAATCATAACCATCCATTTTAATCTTTTACTCCATATCTTATGATTTTTTATTTATAATATAGATGAACATTTATATTAACAATTTGTGTATTTTATCTAGATAGTCTTTAAAAATTTTATTTCTAGTGAAAGCAGCAAAACTTTAATCCATAAAATTTGTGTGCATCATCCTTAGTATCCATAGTGACAAGAGAGGAAAAACATAAAGATGAAAGTATCATCTAGAAAATCACTATTATAACTACAAATCATAAATGTTATGATTTTATCCATTATGAATTCGTTTTTTTAATCAACAATAATTAGCATTTTAATGTTTGCACTATAGTGTATTTGTTTCAATCAACTAACCTTTAACTTATGATATGCTAGAATGATCATGTTTTCACTGTCATACGCTTCAATATACATAAAAAACACTACACAGTTTTCACAATAGATGACAATTGATTTGACTAGCAAGGAATTCAAAGATAATAGCACATATCTGATCGATCAATTCACTACACCTTTTTGTACATTATCGTGACACAAATACAATTGATGCAGGACGGAATTATCTAAACACCTTACAAACAACAATGTTCTTCGTCAATCCTGATATCAAGGAAACAAGAAAAATGCAATCAATGAACGAAATCGATGGAGAGAAATTGTGTGCTGTTGCAAAAGAAAGAACTTCAAAATGATGAAACAATGGAACAACTCAAAACAAAAAGCAGAAGAACGCAGAAATTTTCAGTTAAGTGGAACAAATTGGAAAAAATGGTTATTGTTTAGAAACACCCTGGGGAATGCATTCATCAATCCAGGATTCCGATCGAAAATGAAGATAATTTGCCGATCTTCGAGAATTAGCTAGTGTAGCTCCATCAAGAACCAATGCAACCTTTCTTGTGTACCTAAATCAAACAATACAAACCTACTACATAGACACAAACAAATAAAACTAATGTGAATCGATTACGAAAAAACATTTTGGATTATACCAGTATACCTAAATGATCAGGTAGTATGTCTCCCCTAAATCAGTGTCTCATAACATACCAGTACGCTTGGTAATCAACTTGGACAACTATTATCAAAATCAATTTATAACATTGTCCGTCTAACATATTAATATACCTCATATTCAGCTAGTACGTCTGTTTGAAAATACGGGTTTTAATATTGACCTTGGTTTTCGCCATTGCATTGACAGAGAGTAATAATTGAAAGCTCCCCTTCAAAAAGCACTATTCAAAAACAACATTGGCCAACAATGATTGAAGCTAATCAAGGAACCTAAGAACATAATTGTTTTAAGTATTTTAGGGTTCATAAATAATGAAGAATTTTGGGGGCCAGATTTTAATTGCAGAAGCTAAGACAGAGGAGAGGAGAAGATGAGATGGAATTATGACCTTATTCCATTAAAGTTAAACAGAATTAAAAAAGTAGCCAAATTAATGTGGGGAAGATAATTTGAGTGGATAAATGTAATATTCAATATTTTGGGTTTTTTTAATAATGACAATTTGAGGTGTTTATTTATTAAAAATTCTTTTTGTAAAAGTGGTATTTTGTGGCAATTAAAATTTACCTCATTCGAAATAAGTATCCAAAATGATACCACATGAAATAGAAGAGAAGAACACGATGATGATTATCGATAAAAACATAATCTATATTTATAGACTAGTCAAATAACCTCTCTGTCCCACAAACTACAATGTTTGTACACGTGACATAAAAAGCTTTTTATGTTACGAATCGTCCACAAAATGATCAAACGTTATTTTATATAAAATTATCGTGGAAAAAATAATATTTTTTAAAGTTATGTTCTTTAATCATGAAACGTTGGTATAATTTTATTATGTCGTTAAGACGATTAACAAAACTCCACAAAATACTTATTGAATATTATGTAAACATTATTGAATATTGTAGCTTATGTGGATAATTTGAGTGGATAAAAAAGAACGCCAGAAAAAGAATAGAACGACACTTACAAAACATACTGATCATTATTGACCCAAAATTGGATGAAACAAAACATACAGTCAAATGCCTAATACTCAAATTGGATGATCACATGAAATATTCATGAAACGTAATATGCGTCCCCTTTGTGTTTCAAGTTAGTTCTCTCGCTCCGATCCCATTCTCCAAGATTATCTCAACAAAATTACATGGTGAGACCCATAGAAGATGTTGTAACCAAATTCTGTGGAAGTCTTTGACTGATGAACTTAAAAGATTTCCAAACTCAGAAAATCAAAATCGGGCAAACCATTAGCGTATCCTCAACGATTGAAGTTAATCAAGGAACCTATGAACATAATTTTAGGGTTCATAAATAATGAAGAATTTTGGGGGCATTTTAGTTGCAGACGCTAAGGCAGAGGAAAGGAGAAGATGAGATGGATTTATGACCTTATTCCATTAAAGTTAAAACAGAATTAAATGAAAGTAGTCAAATTGATGTGAAGAAAATAAATTGAGTGGATAAAAGCAATATTAAATATTTTGATGTTTTTTTTTAATAATGACGATGTGAGGTGTTTATTTATTAAAAAATCATTTCGTAAAAATGGTATCGTGTGGCAATTAAAATTTAACTCATTCGAAATAAGTTTCCAAAATATTACCACATAAAATAGAAAAGAAAAACACGATGATGACTATCGATGAAAACATGATCTATATTTATGAAGTAGTCAAATAATCCCTCCGTCCCACAAACTACAATGTTTGTAAACGTGACACAAAAATCTTTTTTATGTTACGAATCGTCCGCGAAAAGATCAAACGTCGTTTTACTCAAAATTATCGTAAAAAATTAATGATAGTTTAAATTATGTTCTTCAATCCTGAACTGTTGGTATAATTTTATTATGTCGTTAAGACGATTAACAAAACTCTATAAAATACGTATTGAATATTGTGTAATCATTATTGAATATTTCAATTTATTTGGATAATTTGAGTGGATAAATGCAATATTGAATATTTTGGGTTTTTTTAATAATGACGATTTGAGGTGTTTATTTATTAAAAATCCCTTTTCTAAAAATGATATCTTGTGGCAATTAAAATCTACCTCATACGAAATAAGTTTTCAAAATGATACCACATACAATAGAAAAAAAAAACATGATGATGACTATCGAGGAAAACATAATATATATTTATATAGTAATCAAATAATCCCTCCCTCCCACAAACTACAATGTTTGTACACATGACACGTTTTTTATGTTAGGAATCGTCCACGAAACAACAAAACGTCGTTTTATACAAAATTATCATAAAAACTAATGATAGTTTAAGTTATGTATTTCAATCTTAAACCGTTGGCATAATTTTATTATGTCGTTAAAACCATTAACAAAATTGAATATTTTAAAATACGTATTGAATATTACAATTTAAGCAATAAAAAACTTCTAAGCTCATAAAAAAATATAATAAGTTATCTAAAAAAATATTACAATTTAAGAAAAAAAATAAGTTATCTAAAAAACATAAAATCTAAGCAATAATTTTAAAATAAAAAATAAGAATATTATAACAAATATTAATACAATATCTAATACAATCCTAATAATACATATAATATTCTAACAAACTTCTAAGCTCATAAGTCATACCACACAACCAAACAAGGTTCAACAATGGAGTTTCAGCAGCAATCGAATCGTATTATTCCCAATCCTACTCAAGGCCACCTAAACCTGATGTTCGAGCTCGCCAACATTCTCCACACCTGCGGCCGCTCAATCCAAATCATCCACACCACCTTCAAAAAGATCAACAAGATGCAATGGTCATACAGTGAAAAGTGAAAAACTGGTTGCCCCGAACTATATATGTGGAAATTGGTGGAGTTGTGGGACGCACTCGAACTTGTATGTTTGTTAATCAAATGGCCAAGAATAAAGCATAGAGGTAGGATCGCATGTATCTATGCCCCAATGGATATGTGCCAACTCCTCTCACGTTTCAAAGACCAAAACTATTTAATTATATCAACATACATGTTTCAATCTTGAATCCTGTATAATTTATCTGATACTGATAAATCAAAAATTTGTGGTTTATTTAAAATCGATCACGTTAGCTTATTTTATATCATAAAAGGTAATATTTCTGATAAGATTCTATACTAATGATTCTATGTAACAGAATAATATCAAAAGTATTTTCTTTTATAATATAAAACCCATCATAAATTACTTATTTTTGAGAAACTTCTAAGACCACGGAGGGTATTAATTATTCCAGGAACACCTAAGCATACCTGTATATAGCTTTACTACATAAAATCAAACAATGTACTAATCTTCTCCATCACCCTTTGAATTAAATCCCCCCTCTTTTAGGAGGATGGGGTTCCCCAAACGAGTATCAGGCCTCCGATTATTAATATTTTAGTTGCTTATCACCACAGTCTATAGTATCGAATGAAAGGAGTAGATTTCAGGAGTAGATTTCACTTTACCAGGATCTAGTGGGCTTTCGCTGGTAGAGTTGGATGCCATTTGTCACGGCCTTATTGTTTATTAAGACCGTACGACACCTAGATACCCCCGTCTCATGTCTAAGTTCAGCCTTTCACCTTTGAAATGATGCTCAAGACTCGTGGGAACGCAAACAAAGATGAAAATGGCACGCTGGTGTTTGGAGAACTTGGGTGATTGTATTGTTCTCGTGTTTACAATACTCGTGAGGATGTTGAGTTCCCGAAGGATTTGGATGGTTTGGCAAATGAGCCAAACCCTCCCTTATATACAACTCTAAGGAGAGTTCTAGACCCCATGTCTAGAATCCTCCAAGCCTAGGGTCTACATGAAGGTTCTAGAATTCTCTGGCAACCCTACCAAACCCTAACACTATCTACAAAATTGTAGAAGTGTGGAGAATATTCCGGACATGGGCTAAGCTTGTTAGGCCTTATTTGGATTAGGCTTCGCATCGGGCCATACTCCAAGCCCAGCCCGTGTAATTCTCCCCCACCTAATTGCGCGACGCTCTCGTCGCGTCTTTCACGCGAGCATCGTTCTTGGACGTCCTCCTTGCGTCCTTCCGTGAGCGTTGTTGTCTTTGTTTTTCGTCCAAAGACAACTCCCGTTTCAACCTTGTCTTCCCCTTAGGCAAGTTTGTCCCGTGCGCGCCAAGCTCTCCTTCCGTCTTGCCTTAGCCCAAGGCAAGCGCTTCCGTTGCGTCAAAGCCTCCTCGTGCCTCGAACCATTGTCCGCCCCGCGTTCCTCCTTCTTGGCTTCCCTCGCCAAGTGTTTCGGGGTCCCCTCGGACTTCCTTCGCCAACCCTTGGCATGATGGGCACTCGGACTCCTCTTGGCATTTGACTCCCCTCGGACTCCTTGCACCGTTGAAGCAACCCTCCTTGCTTCGCTTGGAGTTCGCCATACCGAGCCTTCGAAGGATGGATGATTCCCGAATCCACCTTCTTCCCCGTCCTCCTTCGCCTTCCTCGCTTAGGAGGTTCCTTGGGCTGTTTGCACCTTGCCTCACGCCCTCCTTGCTCACTTCCCCGAGTAGCAAGTTCTTCGGCGACATGGGCACCATGACTTCGCTTCATTCGAACCATTTTAGCCTTTGTGACCCCCATGGTTAGTTTCATGGCTGAAAAGGTTCCTGCCTTAGACTTCTCCCGAATCAAAGGCACAACGATTTCTCCTCCTTCTCGAATACACAAGGTGTTGGTACATGGAAAAAGGGTCGTCTTCGTTTCGACCAAGAAGTTCATCCCGAGGACCATGGCAAATTGTTTCATAGGAACAAGGTAGAAGGTCAAGAGTCATGTCCACGTACCGAGTCTAACCTTGACGTTATGCGCCACACCAAGTATCTTCTTGGGAGAAGAAGTTTCCGTCTCAACCCAACCATCCCGCTTCTTATATTTTACGCCCAAGCGTTCTGCTTCCTCGACCGCCAAGAAGTTGTGTGTTGCCCCTGTGTCGACCAAGGCTTTGGATTGTTTGTCACCAATCTTGGCTTGCACGAACATCAACCCTTTCTTGGAGTTGGACGCATCAACCTTTGCGGTCATGGCGTTGAGAACTTAAAGCTCCAAGGCACCCTTCGTTTGTTGTTCGGGCTGCCTTGATCGCTCTTCCCGCTCCTCAATCATGGCCGTGAGATAATGCTTTTTTGGACAATCACGCGCCATGTGTTGTCCAAAACAAAGGAAACAACTCAAGGGTTTGTCACGACGCTTACCACCCTTGTTCCCGTTGCAAACTTGCTCTTTCTCTTTGTGTGGCTTGGATGCTCCATTGCCATGTTCTTCATCTTCATCACTTTCGCCCTCAAGCTCTTCCGGCTTGCGCTCGGCCTTGTTGTACTCCACAAGGCTCTCAACGACGGACATGGCCGTGACAAGGTCTTGAACGCCCCTTCGTTCTAGCTCTAGCCTTGCCCACGTGTTTAAGTCATCCATGAACGCAAAGAAGGCCTCGGATTCAGGATAGTCTGGAATCTCCAAGAGCACTTCCGAGAACTCCTTCACATACGCCCGTAAATTTCCTTTGCGTGTGAGATGTCTCAACCGACTTCGTGCCTCCCGCTCGGCACATTGTGGGAAGAATTGCCTCTTGAGCTCCCTCTTGAAGTCATCCCATGTGTCTATGGTGCAATGACCCTTCTCAACATCTCTATACCGCCGCCTCCACCAAAGCTGCGCGGTGTCCTCAAGATAGAGCGTAGCATTGTCTACCTTGATGACATCCCCTGTGATGCCATGAGTCTTGAAGTATTGCTCCAGGCTCCAGAGGAAGTTGTCGATCTCCTTCGCGTTCCTAGAACCATTATACGCCTTTGGCCTAGGAACATCGACCTCGAAGGAGTGAGCGTTGGGCTAGACGACGAAGCACCCTTGTCTTACGCCACAGCTAGTTTGACAAGAGTTTACTAAGACCGTACGACACCTAGACACCCCTGTCTCATGTCTAAGTTCAGCCTTTCACCCTTGAAATGATGCTCAAAACTCGTGGGAACACAAACAAAGATAAGAATGACACGCTGGTGTTTGGAGAACTTGGGTGATTGTATTGCTCTCGTGTTTACAATGCTCGTGAGGATGTTGAGTTCCCGAAGGATTTGGATGGTTTGGCAAATGAGCCAAGCCCTCCCTTATATGCAACTCTAAGGAGAGTTCTAGACCCCGTGTCTAGAATCCTCCAAGCCTAGGGTTTACATGAAGGTTCTAGAATTCTCTAGCAACCCTACCAAACCCTAACACTATCTACAAAATTGTAGAAGTGTGGAGAATGTTCCGGACATGGGCTAAGCTTGTTAGGCCTTATTTGGATTAGGCTTCGCATCGGGCCATACTCCAAGCCCAGCCCGTGTCACATTGCATTGGAAAGGGTACTCGATGACTTGGACTCTATGGACAACATCTTCAAGGATATCTTCCGCAGATAATCAGACTGAAAAAGAAAGAAGAGAAACGACAGTGATCTCCCCAAAAGGTCAAATAACATTCCAAAAAAGTTGAAGCTTAACCTCGTATCAACATATCACAGAGGCAAAGGAGATGAATACCTAGCTTGTCGCTGCAGTATAGACCTTCTCTTCAAACCATATCGCAATCTTCCTAAGTTCTTGTAACCCCTCTTCACCAGAGAAAGGAACGTGTTTCTTCAAAGTCTCCGTTCTAAAAAGATAGAAAACACTTCCTGTCAGATTTCCAGCATTACCGTAATAATTGGACTCCTAAGACTGCATATATGTATTCAAGACAGGATATTGTAGTGAACCTCTGCTTGCAAATGGATATTAGTTTGATGAACAACATGAGAAAATGAGCATAAATAAAATGGAGAAGCAGGACCAAGTCTAGACGCTTGCTTGTAACCAAGTGTCAACTATCAAACACATAGACAAGCCCCTAGTTAATGATAGTATGAGAACCCTCGTGAGCACACTTGTGAATGCCTTGATGTATTGCATTGGATGTTGAGCCATAATTTGCAACATGTAAGGATAGTAGGTTAACCATTGTAGGATGGAGAGGGTGATTCAAATCACGGAATCGCCAACTCAGGTAGGACTTTCGGCCTAGATGATCAGTCATGAGCCCAACATAAACAACACTTGACATAAACAGAGACAGGGAAATCAGCGCAGATCTTATTCACTTGAATCGAATTCGAAATAATCTCCAATCTAACAAAATCTTAATCAACAACAAAGTTTAGTTGAAATTATTACAATTAACTTTTCTTTTTTTAACGGGGATCATCCCATCCAACGTGGTAAGCGACTCAACCTAACTCTTCCAACGTACGGGGAGGTTAGGGAAAATTTTTTAAAAAAACTTTTTTTTTTAAACTATTTCACAGTCCAAATCAATTGGGTTTAGTTGAAGATTGAAGAGATAAAAGGGAACGCCTCGTAACAGAAGCTACAAATCATTTCAATTTTTCAATTAGTGCATAAGCACCGGAAGCACATACAAATTTCAACTAATTAGGACGCCCAACAAATTGCAGCAAGGAATCGACTCACATCTTGTTGACGATTCGCTGTCTGGAACCGCGCAGATGCTGGGATCGCCAATCGCCGGAATCCATCGAACGATTCAAAGTGGATCGACGGTGGGGAGAAGTCGGGAAGTTGAATCGACGGTGGGATTTGGAAGATTTCTCGAAAGGGAGATGACGAGGGGACGCTAGTGAAGGAGAGGAGATGGAAGTCCAAGTTCGCCGAACTGCTTGGACGAAGACTGGAAAAGTACCGGTCAAGGTAGACTACGCGGTTCATGGGAGGATCTTTTTCTCTTTTTTTGGGGTTAAAATTACGGGGATGTATTTTATATTTTTATTATGAGAAAAATAGCACTAAAGCCCATGTAATTTCGTAAATTTGCACATAAATCTTCCAACTCAGAGTAAATTTAATCAAGAGCAATATATGATACAATTTGAATCAAAATAAAAAAAAATATTTAATTATAAATTAAAAATGATATTAAAATAAAAATAAATTAACTTATTTTATATTTGGAATCAAAAATATATGTAGCTATTATTTTTACATCATTAACAGTGATTATTTTTTAAGTATTCTAACTTCGAAAAATTTTGTAGGTTATAAATTTACGTATGTATAGATAGATAGCATATTGGTGTAAAGCTCAAAAAGTGAAACCGAAGACTTTAATCTTGTTATTGATAGAGTCGTTCCCGTAAAAAAAAATATAGGTACAGTAATCAAGATTATGCAACAAAGAAAGAGACGGGAAAAAGGCCAGCAATTTCGACCCTGCACACTGCAAGCACTAAGCAACAAGGCTGAAAAGTCGTTGCGCGCTAACTTGTAGGTTAAGGGGGTTGGAACCCCTTTTTTCTTTCTTTCTTTCTTTCTTTTTCTTTTTCTTTTATTTATTTATTTAATATTTATTTATTTATTTATTATTATTTTGTTTGAGGTTCCCCAACTAACTTACCAAAATGGGGCTTATCTTTTTCAACTCTTCGCACTGCCGCATAAACAATGGATCCGCTAGAATTATGAATCGTGTAATTTAAACTTGTGAGTTGTATTTTTCTATCTTATAAATCATCTTTTTTTACCTAGTGAACGGTGACCTTTACACTTTTTTTTTTGCAATGCTGTTTTTTTTAAATAAGCTATGAATTATTTTTCAAAAAAAATTATGCATTGATTTTTATTTTTTATATTTTGATATAGATTTGGAGGTGGGAATGGACTATAAAGAAATTCTATGTCGTATGATGATAATCATCATCTAGCACAACCACTCCACATAATTGAAGAATAATAAGAAACCGAAGACGGATTGGTGTTACGATGTAAACTACTATATAAGATAATGTGAATCATTGTTTTAGTTGAATGAACTAATTTTGGGATGTATTTAAGGAATTCTTGTAAAGGCAATATGTGAACCAGTGATATGGCTATATAAATTGTTATTTTTGATAAATGAATCGTTGTTATTGACAAATGAACTTCCTTCATAATTAAAAACATAGGCATTTTCCGCTTTCAATTGTTTAAAGTTACTTTATAAACTGTGATTTTTTTGCAATGTAAACAATTTGTTTGTTGTAGTATAAACTGTGGGTCTATCTTTATGAAAATGAATTATTGTTTGTGATTTTTCTACATTATGATATGCAAGTCAATGATGTGGATATATAATTATTAGTTTTGTACCATGAAGAGAAACAAGATCACTATGAAGTGTGAGTTATAACACATAAACTGTTGGTGTGGACGATAATGTAGTATAAGAGTGTATTGTAATTAAAGAAGGATAATTTTCAATATTCAAAGGATAATTTTCAATATTCAAAATTCAATGTCATGATAAGATATTTAAACATTGCAATGTTCTATAAGACAGTGAATATCGAGCATCTGAATGAGTGTTATTAACTAGAAGTGTAATCATTATAGAAGGATAAATTTCATATAATTATTTGATCTAACTAAAAACTATATATTCTTCATAGTAGGTTTGCTTCACGTTAAGATAAAGTTATGCATCATAACTAAATCATCTTGCTTAATCACTTCTTTCGAATAATATCCAAACTAGATTGATGCGGATATGTACGAGTTACAATTAGACATATAATAAAGATTGATATTAATATAACGTTATGTCATTTAAGACATGATTTCTCACATCGTGGAATTTCATCCGAAACGTTGACAATATAAACTATATAAATTGAGGCATAAACAACCATATCATTTGTATAAAATGTAATGAGATTAATATGAAATGCACATATTCATTGGTGTTAAAATTATATTATGGTCTAAAATCATTATGAGTTGTAAGGATCATAAATATGAAATAATTTGATGATTTAAATAAGAATAACAATCAATAAGTTAATATTAGATGTATATAAACTATTAATTATAAACTATGAAATATAAACTGTTTTTTTTTTTTTTGTATCGACAAACTATATTACTTGAATCTGTAAACTGTCTCTTTTCATTAAGTAAATTAATTCAGTTGTATGTATGGACTATTTTTCTTCTGCGGATAAACTGCATTATTTGATTATATGAACTGTTTATGTTAATTGTGTGAACTGATTTATGATGAACTATGTACGTGATAGTAGTGAATTGTCTTATTTTAATGCGTGAAATGTCTTTTGTGAATATATGGACTACTTTTTCGAACACAATTTGATCCATACATTATAAACATGAACAACTTTGTCCATGCATCACAAGCATCACAAACATGAACAACTTTAGCCTATACATTACAAACATAATATAAGTCTTAATATCCAAATTCTTAATATATATCTCAATTATGAACTGCACGAAACTCATCGGGATTCACAAAAATCTTATCAATATCTTGAATACAATATGCCATAATTTGATGGAATATTTCTCTAGGATCGATGTGGTCACAACACTGAGACTTTTGTCAATTCCAAACCAACAAACATAACACAAAATTAAAAACAACTTAGTGAAAAACATAGTATTGATTGTGAATTGCATATTGCTTATTTATTAACTGTAAATTATGCATATGTGAATTGCATATTATTAAATATAAATTACGTAAAGCAAAACTACATATTGTTAGATGCAAACTGCTAATTATTTAAATATGAATCGTATATTGTTTACATATGAACAAAATATTATTCAATTTAAACTTCATGCTATTTAATGTGAACTTCTAGAGGAACACTATAAATTGTTTAGAACGTGACTAGTCCAACGTCTATTGGTTTTTGCCCGAGCTCGTTATACGTATCCTTTGCTGTACAAATATGGTTTGAAGATCATCAAATCAGAAAACCAATTATGATCAAAAATTAAAACGAAAATGTATGGTTCAAATCTATTATGAGATCAACTGTCATCATCTATTGGAATGCAATCTGCCCCAGATGTCATCTTCCCACATAATAAACAAATTGAAAGTGGTAGAAATAAAGATGATGATGGTCAAACTGAAAAATTTTCAAAGCAATGGAATCCTTTTGCTTATCCGCACAGCTCAATGAGCACCAAAAATTGAAAAATGTGTAAATTAAATACTGTTGCCAAGAACACAGAATGCATTTATATACAATAGCCTCTTCCTCCTGAGGCAAAAACAACCATATCATGAATTGTAATGAATCGTGATGTTTTGGGGTGGGTGTGGCAGTGATGAGATCGGGTCAACAATAATTCAGGGAGGAAGAAAATTGAGTCAAAAGATGGATTTGATGAGAATATTCATGTCACTTATTTATTTTTAGGTATTTAATATGAATAAAAGTATAATTGAATATATTTAAATGTGTTTTGAAATATTTTTTAAGATAACCAGGCGTCAACCTCACTCTGAAAACTTCGAAGCTCAAACCAAACACAAACCATTCACCTCCAACAATGGCTTCTCAGCACCAGCAATCAAGGATAGGCAAGCGAATCCTGCTGTTCCCAATCCCACTACAAGGCCACATGAACCCGATGTTCCAACTCGCCAACATCCTCTTCACCCGGGGCTTCTCCATCTCGATCATCCACACCACATTCAACGCCCCCAACCCGACCCACCACCCCGACTTCACCTTCCACCCCATCCGCGACTCCATCCCTAACACGCCGCTCGGGGACGGAGTCATGGGCCTCTTCACTGCCCTGAATGTCAACTGTGTTGGGCCGTTCAGGGATTTGATGAAGGGGCTGATGGAGGATGGTGGGGAGAGGGTTGTGTGTTTGGTGACGGATGGGTTCTGGTGGTTCAGCCAGCGCGTGGCGGATGAGCTCGGTGTGAAGAGGATCGTGTTGGAGACCGATAATGTGGCTTCTTTTTTGGTCATTGCGAGGTTTCCTTTGCTGAAGGAGAAGGGGTACCTGCCGTTGAAAGGTATGGTTGATGGACTTGTTGTGCAGCTTTGCGGTTCGATGATGTCTGGGTAGAACACTTGGATTTGTGAATTTGATTGTGTTTGGTTTACATTGAATTATGTTGTGCTTAAGAGTTTAGTTAGTGAGTTTAGGATACCTATTTGAATTTGTCTAAGATGTATGATTGTCTGATGATCACCGAACTTCTCCGTGTTCATTTCGCGGACGTCACAGAGGGTCGTGAAGGGATGTGATTGTAAGTCCGACTAAAGGAGAAACTGTCATAGTTGAAGTTGTAACTATAATAAATGAAAAGAGTAAAGCAAAATAACAATCTCACATGGATTTACGTAGTTTTCTACATGGCATAAATGAAATAACATGCCAATAGATAATTATATGAGGATGTAGTGCCACGTACGACACATGAACACCACTTAAACTTTAATTAGCGGAGAGTTGGTGATACTGAATCAATGATACATCATGGATGACATATGAGAGTGCTTTAGTTAGGCATATTTGTAAGCATCTGCGATGCCTCAACTTAGACCTTACATTATGATTTCGATATGTGTGTAGATTTCATCCCACTATTTGATTTGGAAGTTTGTTGTAGTTTGAAAAACATGAAAACCAAAAGAGAGGAATATCTTTCCCTTGTGATTGGGACATCTTTTGATTTTAGGTGAGATAGTCAACCCAGAGCTGTTGTTGAAGTCCACTTAGCAAGCATTTAATTTTCATTTCTCAAAGAAAACAGTACAAGTTTCTGGTTTGCAAAAACATACGGTTGGTAAGGGATGGTTGGGTACTACTATTCAAAATTGTGAAAATCAAAATCAGTAATAAAAGACCAGTAGCTGTAATCATTTTATAAAGTAAAATGGTTTTTGGTAAAATCGATCTTGAATATTGTACTCAATGAAATAAGAAACACAAATTGAGAATCATTTTTTCTGATTTTTTTGTTTGTTTCCATTTCATTTGTTTTAGAAACAGGAATAAGAAACAAATATTTTTGTTTTTATCAGTCAGTGAAACGAAAATAGAAAACCAGAAACAGAAGTGATACCGAATAAGTTTGTTTGGTTTCACTTCTGTCTCTTGTTTCATACTTTTGTGTCACTCGTGGATGAAATTAGAATATTTGTTTTCGATTACTGTTTCATAAATGAATGAAACAGAAGCGAAAAACACAATATCCAAAAAAAAGTTTTTTTTTTCTTTGTGCTTCATTCTCATCCGAGTACAATATTTAAGATTTACCTTACCAAAAAACTTTGGTTAATGCTATTGATTTTTCTACTTTTGTTAATGCTTTGAGTTTTCACAGTTTTGAATAGAGATATCGACTGTCCCAACTAATGCAAACTGCTGTGCTATCAGCTATTCCTTGCCCTGTAAAATAATCATAAATTAAGTCTACACACTATTTTCATACATGAACTTGCAATGTTGCTTATATCATTTTTGTGTTGATTTTCAGCCATAGTTAGCTGCAAATTTAGATGTTTTGGAAGTGTTTGGAAGCAATAACTTTTATACTAATTGTAAACCTGCCTAACTTATTTGAAAATATTTCTATTGTGAAAAGTGTATTGTCGTTGCTTCTGTCCAAAATGGTTTTATCTCTTAGAGTTCCTGTCTCAATAGAACAGGAAATAGTGGTGAGCACGTAGAAGGTTTTGTTGAGGGTTTATGGAAATCTCCTATGAAGCTTCCCACTACGGGTTCTCTTCACTCATGGGTGCACGTTGGTTGCTGTGAACCTCTTTGTGTTCTTTCAAAAGGTGTTTGTTGAGTAGCATGATGATTTGTATATATTAGCCGGATCCATTTGAGTTGGGGTTAGCAATGAGTCGTTGAAACTGCAAAATATTTGCGTATTGAGTCCTTATCGAGTTGTTATGGATTATCAAGGCATAAATCAAGCTCTCTAACAGTTAACATATACTTACCTATTCTAGTCTCCATCATATTAGGCATGTATCTTCCAGAATAACATGTTGGGAGATTGTAATAGAGCTAAACTTAGGAACTCATGTACTCCCTCCGTCGTATATTATAGATTATATTTTTTTATTCGGGCCGTCTCAAAATATAACAAGCATATCATATTTAATAACATTTTATATAAAAATAATCAAAATAAATCATCATATGTTATAATATATCCATCATTTTTTCCTCCTCTCTCATTCTCTCTTCTAAACCCCACTATCACTTAAAAAAATATTCTTTCTTCACCAAATCCCACAAATATTCAACATAAATATAAATTCGCGTGTCGGGTCAAACTGTTGGCGATAGTTTGAGACGGAGGTAGTATTATATATGCTACTGTTCTTGGGAATCAATACAACAAGTGAAAGTTCATTCAAACATCTTCTACTGTTATGGATTGAGTAGAACAACAAATCATTCTGTTGTCTAATAGTGGCCAGTTAGGCATATTATCCAGAGAGTGCAGGAGTGGGAGGATGGATTCTGATGGCTATTCTTACATGGATAGGAGAAGTAGATCTGTAATGCAAATAAGCGTATAGTTTTAAGTAATTTCTTATTGTAGCATAAAGCTCCATAGAACAGAGGTAATTATGCTGATTATGGAGAGGAAAAGGTACTGTTAAGATGGACAAACAGAATGAGATGAGCGTTTGTTTGAACAAAAAAGGTGGTTAGAATAAGTTAGCAACATATCATGTGTGCACTGCATCTCAATTGGGTGCAATATACAGAAGTTTGCTCCATTTGTACTGTGGTATTACAGTTGTATATTTCTACACCCGTCCCAATATAGTCGTATTCGTTGGACTCGGTATGAAGATTTATGTGTGTATTGATTTTTTGTTGAATTCAGTGAAGAAAGCATTTTTATAATGTTAATGAGTTTTATTGTACTATTTGTGAGAGAAGGAAGTGAATATACTGGAATAAAATATAATTGATATGACATTTTTTTTTTATCATCAAATGTTCGTAAAAATAAATAAATGTTGTAAGTATTTTGGGATAGCTCAAATAAGAAAGTGTCCCATGTATTATGGGATGGAGAGGGTACACAATATACTTTTCAATGACTGTCTTACACAATTGATCGAATTGTAGTACACGCAATAACTAGTTAGCTGCAACAAGTATATCCTCATTATAATTTTGGATGCAAATAGAACACTGATCTTAAGTAGCTGTTTGTTCCGCGTTCCAACACAGCGGTTGTGCTCCAGGAGAGCCATACATAGAACTGGAACGTAACTATACTTGTTCTCTAATTAAATCTCCATTCTCCAAATAGAATACTTGAAGTGGGTAAATTTTCTTGCATCTTCATTCTCCACCACCTGGAGCCGAAGTAACATACCCCTAAAAAGAAGGCCCTGAACACTAGAAGATAAGCGCACTAAGTTAAGCTAACTAATTACAACAGGTGAAAGCTTATTAGAACAATAGAGAGCCACTACTCATGAATCGAATGATACATAATAGAGCTAAACACAGGGAGTATTCAATCTGTTATTTACCAGTCCTCAGCAAACTGATAATAATTCTTTTGCATGGAAATGGGACAAAATTCAGCGGTATTTGCCCTCAGCTAAATTATTCTCGGTTTCTGCCAACAATATTCAGCTATGGGTTGTAGATGGAACAATAGTGTTGTCTTCATACCTCTATGTATTCCCAGACTAGCATTAACTAAAACTGATTCATCTTGTATCACAACGTTGAACTCATTCTGAAATACATGTTCTCATCCTCTTGATTCATCCTTACGAATAATTGGCCTATGTCCCTGACTGTTGAGGTTCAGCTTGATAAATACTACGCTTCTATTCTTGTTGTTGCTTCGTTGTGACCATGCTCTCTGATGAGACTTTTGTTCTTTCCTTATTCTTTTTTTTTTGTTTCCTTTTTTTTTTTTTGTTCTTTTTTGTAATTGCTATTTTCACCTCCGTCAATTAAATGAATTATCATTCTATGTTATTGCTCCGTTTTGATGTTCTTTTGATTTGGTGGGGCGCTAAGCCAAATAATTTTGTTTGTTGAATTGGATAGCAGCTGAAACTTTGATTTGTTGAAGAACCTGCAAAGTGAAACTAGCCGGGTTGAAATTGATTAACTCTTAACATAGAGTAAAACCTTCTCTCAGTTCCTCTTAGCATTTGCACCTGCCTTAATTTTCTTGGTTTGATTCTATCATGTGGAACTTTTCTGTTTAAAAACAGAAACTCGGTTTGAGGAACGGATTCCAGAGCTTCCGCCCATCAAAGTCAAAGACATTCCTAGAGTCCCCTCGACTGATCCGGAGTTGACTTATCAGTTCGCGACAAAGGTGTGTGAACAAATCAAGCTCTCTGATGGGATCATCTTCAATTCATTCGAGGAGCTTGAAGATTCTGAGCTACTGAAGACCCGTCAGGTTTTTGGGATTCCAATTTACCTGTTAGGCCCATTTCACAAAGCTGTCAAATCTTCCACAACCAGCCTCCTAAAGCCAGATGAAAGCTGCATTACCTGGTTGGATAAGCAGGCACCTAAATCTGTCTTGTATGTAAGCTTCGGAAGCGTTGCTGCCATCAATGGGCCTGAGTTTGAGGAGATTGCCTGGGGACTAGCCAATAGCAAGGTGCCTTTCCTATGGGTTGTTCGGCCAGGGCTGGTTCGTGGTTCCTCAGCAGAATATCCACTGCCAGATGGGTTCCTTGATGCGGTTAAACAAAGGGCCTACATTGTTAAATGGGCTCCTCAGATGGAGGTTCTTGCCCATCCTGCCACAGGAGGGTTTTGGACTCATAACGGATGGAACTCGACCTTGGAAAGTATATGCGAAGGGGTTCCTATGATTTGTCTCCCTAACTTCGCTGATCAGATGGTCAATGCAAGGTATGCTAGCGAAGTTTGGAAAGTTGGTATACTATTGGAGTTTGCGTTGGTAAGAGGAGAAGTAGAGAAAACAGTCGTGAAGCTTATGGTTGAAGAAGAAGGTCAGGTGCTAAGGGACAATGTAATTGGTTTAAAAGAGAAGGCGAGCATGTGCTTAAAGGAAGGCGGATCCTCATACAAAGCTTTGAAGACTCTAACTGATCGTATTCTGTCATCTTTGTTCTGATACAATCATTATGGTACGATAGAGTAGATTGAAAAGCGTGTTTCTGTTAGTGTCAACCTCAGAGGTGGTTGATTTACAACAATGCGTTCAGTTGAACACACAAGATTTACTGTTAATGCGTACTCTTAGTTATGTATGTGCATGGGACAGCATGATCCGGTATTTGACAATGTCTCATCCCGTCCCAAGTATACCAGTATCTAGTATTTTTATTCCCGTCTCATACCAATTTTCTGGTACTGATATTCCGATATCTTGATCTTGGATGTAAACCAATCCAGAGCTAGCGAACAAAGTTCCGAAATATGCGCTAAACAGCCACCAGTTGAAGAATGATGTTATTGACTGCCTCTCTTCTTGGTTAAAAATCGTCAAATTGGTCAGCTCCAAATGTAGATATCCCAGGCTTTGTTCCTCCAGTACCAATGGCTATAGTGTAAAGTGCTGAGTAAAAGAAGGCAATTTGCGATGGAGTGGCCTTGTTGCAGATTCCGTTTTCGCAACTTGGCTTAAAGGACTTGAGAGAAACTGCCATTGTAAGAAGTGACCTCCCCTGCATAATGCATCAAGATCAAATATATGTGAAAATTAACTTTAAAGAAAAGAAGAGGAAATTAGAAATCTGAGCTGAAGTACATTAAAACCGTTTTGTGATTCAGAAAAACCATACCTTCGGTGAACACGAGAAAAGAATGACCAACTTATTAGCACTTTAGTAAAAATGCATAGTATACAGTCTTCTAAAGTTATACTTTCAAAATCATGATCTTATTGTGGGATTCAGCGGACTGACAGGCGAATTAGTAGAGCAAGAGCAGGTGAGATATTTAATTTACCATGACATAGACGATAGATTCAGCACTGAAAGTCCAGAACCGACCGAGGTATGTATCAGCGATATATGCACCAAGAATCGGGGTCATCCACACGGATCCAGCCCAATTGTTTACATTGGTTACGGATGAAAACTGTTCCTTCATGGAGTTTTGTCGTCAAGTACACAACCAAGTTTGAAGCTATACCATAGTACGCCGTTCTTTCACATGCTTCGTACCCTGCAATAGTCATTCCCGTCCAATTGAACCATTACCGTAATGAGACTAAATAATTTTGCATCAATGTAACTATGCAATATAGATGTTCTAAAAATTCAATATCTGTCAGAAGTTTGATATTTACCAACAAGAGTAGCAGCAGCCGTCCATTTCACAGTTTTAGAAGCGAGCACCGGATGTCCAGTGCCATCCTGGGTGTATCCTTTCGCGTCCATATTTAAACAAATAGATCAAAATAGGATTCAGAATGTTATTTTTGACGAAAATGGAGCTGAAAGGTTAGAGAATGATATTGGTGAAAGCTATCTTATAAACAGTCTTTGCTTTCTTATAAATAGTCCAGTTTGAAAGCTGCAGTCCTGCTTACTGAAAAATAGCTAATAGGGCCAACGGATGTATGCATGTGTAGGAGCTACAGCTCGTCCTTGTCATTATTTATACTAAGATTCCCAATGTGGCTTGACCGGTGCTAAATACAAACAAATCTAAATATGCAAAACTGCCAAGAAGATTTGGGACACTTTGGAGGTGAAATATGAAGGAACCAGTGAAGTGAAGGAACAACAAATTGATCTTTTGTTGTCACAGTGTGAGAACTTCAAAATGAGCCCCGATGAGACCATCAAGGAGATGATTACGAGTCAATGAACTTGATTCACTTAGTAAATCATATACTCCTAATGAATTGGTGAGGAAGGTTCTGAAAAGCCTCCCTAGGGCTTGGTATACAAAGGTCAGTGCCATACAAGAAGTCAAGGAGTTGAAGAAGCGACCTTTGAGTGATTTATTGGCTCCTTGATCACCTATGAGAAGACACTAAAGCAATAAGAAGAAGATGAAGCTGATGTGTCAACTAGGACGAAAGGCCTGGCCCAAGCAATAGAATCACCAAGAACTTGTGAAGCATGTGGAGGATGTGATGATAAGACCATAGCTTTCCTGCGCAAAAGATACTTCAACTTCTTGAAAAAGAAGGATGATAAGATCAAGATAAGTGGTAAGTTCTCATCTAAATCAACTTTTGACCCTTGTTTTAATTATGGCGAAATAGGTCAAGTAAATAAGGATTGCCCAATGCTAAAACATGGAGATTTCAAGGGAAAGAAGATTGCAAGAAAAAGGCCATGCTTATTGCTTGTGAAGCATGGAATGCTTATAATTCCACTTCTTATGAAGATTCTGATGATGAATCAAAGGATAAAGAAAGCTCCAAAGGTTGTCTCATTGCTGAAAAGGATTCAGATGCTCCAAATTATGGGGTAATTGATGTCAAAACCCTTACTAATGACTTAAGAAAATTGTCTAAAACCAATATGATTATCATGTTTGAAATGGTATTAAATGATCTTTATAGATTTGTTGATGAAAATTTGAATCCTGAATATGAAATTAAGAGACTTAGGGATGAGATGAAAGAGTCAAGCAATATGCAAAGTGTAACAATGAGCATATGCAAGTTACTTCAGAAAACTGAGATTGAAAGAAGGAAGGAAATCGAGGCCTTAAAGAAAAGGCCCAGGCCTTTAAGGAAGAGAATCTGAAGTTAAAACAAATTTTTGTCAAACCTAGAGAGATCACTGCATCTGAGTTGCTACATGAAAAGGAACCAAAATTACTTTATGTATAAAAGGAGAATCACAAGCTTGAAAAGGAAGTAATTTTTCTAAAAGCTAAGATTGCTATTCATGACAATTATACTAGGAAACCAAGACCATTGACCAAACTGCCTGAGCAATGAAGGACTGACCCTTCCTGATTAACTATTATATACAAGCCTACACTAAAGAGATCATATAAAAAATCTGGAGATAAATTCGAGGTTTTTAATAAAAGAAAACCATCTAGAAGCCCTCAAAGGAAGTGCATTGATGTTCCTGATTATCTGTTATGTACTTATTGTAGCATGGATTGACATTTGATAAAAAAAAATTATGATAAGAAACTCAATAACCAAGCTAAAAATCTGGGATAAGTGAAAACCACCTACATTGTTCTACCTTCACCTATTTTTGTTTCTGTTTACGCAAAATAACCCAACCTAAGGTGGGTGATTGGGTTCTTAAACTAACTCCTTGATTTCATGGTTACAAGGCAAGAGCGAGAGGGAGCAACTCGTGGTTCTTGGATAGTGTCTGCTATAGGCATATGACAAGTGACAAATCTTTATTTCTCTCACTCAAAGCCTTTGATGAGGGGGGAATATGACTTTTGGAAACATAGTAAAGTTAAAATTGTTGGTATAGGTAAGGTTGGTAAATCACTTTCTCATTCTATTGATGATGTGCATTATATTGCAGGATTGAAGCATAACTTGTTTAGCATATCTCAATTTTGTGACGAAGGAAACAAATTTGAGTTCACTAACAATGTTCATACTACGAAGAATTCAAAGACGGAAAACTTGTTCTTCAATGAAAAAGATGCAAGAATGTTTTCAAAGTGACCTTGGATGAAATTCCTCTCAACACTCTTAGTTGCTTAACTATTCAAGAAGAAAATA
This sequence comes from Drosera capensis, assembly GCA_001925005.1. Lineage (NCBI taxonomy): Eukaryota > Viridiplantae > Streptophyta > Magnoliopsida > Caryophyllales > Droseraceae > Drosera > Drosera capensis. The sequence continues at coordinate 117,500 of LIEC01011959.1, forward strand.
CCATGTTTTGACGTAGCAGGTTTGGCCATGCTAGTTATCATTTACTGAATAGATAAAAATCAAAGAAACTAGTAAATGGACTGTCCATAATGAAATATGAGCAACAAGGTGTATGTGACTCATGTGCAAGAGATAAACATGTCAAAACATCATTCCATTCCAAGAATGTGATAAGTACTTCTAAACCTTTACAATTGCTGCACATGGATAAGTATGGATCAATGAGGATACAAAGAATCCTTGGAATCTTTCTTCATAGTTTCCTGATTCTTGTACATTTTGATTTCTTTTCTAATGAATCTCCCCATACGCTTTTTGTAATGAAAGATACCATTTCATTTTCCTCATCTGATTCATCAGTCTCATCATCATTTTTTGTCACAGGTTGGCTTGGAGAAGCCTTCAGTGCTATTGTAACATTCGAGGTAGTTTGAGATCGTTTTTAATCTATCTCCAATTGGTATGTCAACAGATTACCATAGAGATCATGTAGAGTCATCATTGACAGATCCTTTTGCCTCTCCAACAACAGTAGTCTTGGAATCCCACATATCCGACAAAGCCCGTATAAACTTCATATTAGAATCCTCCTTATTATACACCTTCCCATACGTCTTGAGAGAGTTTAACACTACGTTGAACCTCTCAAAGATGACTGTAAGCGTCTCACCAGACTTGTGTGTAATAGTACATATTGTTGAACCATTATAGACAGTCTATTCTTATGAACATCATTCGTTCCTTCATTTTTTACTACCAAAAGTACAGTGGACCACATGCTTGAATAAATCTTCATCAAGAACCTGAAATAGTATGTTCATGGCCTTTTTTTCAACTATGACTTTCTTCTTATCATCCTTTGTCTACTCAGATTTGAGCACATCTACCAAGACTATAGAAGTGGCAGATTCAGCCTTCTTTGGAACATGAGGACCATCGAGAATTGTCTCATAGAGTGCCTCATCTATAGCGTCCAAAAAAATCTTTATTCTAACCTTCCAATTGCCAAACTTCTCAGTGTTGCACATTAGAGGTCTCAAAATCAGATATTATTAGTCATATTGAAAACACACAATATCATACAAAATAATAACAACCAGGATCTCTTCACAAAAATAAGTAAAGAACCGCTCTGATATCAAATGAAAGTTCGTGATTGTATCAAGAATAGACTAGAGGGGGAGGGGGAACAGACTGTTCTAAAAATTTCTTTGACTAAAAGTTATCTATGTAGCAAAAAATGATAATCTGAGAAAATCTGATTAGACAAACAACTCTGATCTCAATCCGACAGTCACGATCAAGATTTCAATAAACGATGATCAATTTATCAACTAATCAATAATCTAACAACTAAACGGACTACTGATCCAAAGATGATGTTTGATCAATAATCTATATTCAATTCAACTGTCAAATAGAAAACTATGAAATTTACAATTTACCCTGTTAGATCAATGATCAAACTATGCCTTATTAAGATTCTTATTATCAGAGTTCTGGTTTCGATTATATGAACAAATCAACTATGAACGAATCAACAAAGAAAAAAGCAATGAACAACACATTTGAACTAACTGATTTGAACTTACTCCACTCAAATCAAGGTTAACTAACTAATTTGAACTTACTCCACTCAAATTAAGGTTAACTAACTGATTTGAATTTACTTCACTCTTCCTCTTGTTAGCATTATACTAACCAAGAAAACAAATCCACTATATCATCTCGGATCACAGATCAATAGATTGAGTTTTCAAGATCACTCAATAATCTTTATACCCAACTAGATTTTAACAAATCTAATGACAATCAATCCTCGCAGGAACTATCAAACAATCTCAACAAATTGCTAAAAGGAACATATACAAAGAATGAAGACTTTTATCGATCAACGTCTTCACCATGTTGTTCCTTAGAAAACTGATTCTTGATTAACACCTAAGAGTTTTCTTGATGAGGACGGAGAGAGAGAGAACTTTGAGCAGTTTGATTCGAAGATGTGTATCTAGAAGTTAGTTTTTTTTTTTTTTTTTTGTCTCGTTCCCTCTGTAGTTTTAAGCCTTATATAGGAAAGGCTTGAGGATCGCTCTCCATTCAATCCCTAATTCTCTTTCCAAAAGTCCAATAATACATCTTGACCAGAAGTCAACAGAGTCTTCTTTCGTCAGATGCATGTCTCAACAAATAACCCGAGAAGACTAACTTATATGATCTAAAGCTTGTAGTTAGTAGACCTTTTTGAACCAATATGATAACTGATCTGACATATACAGACCTATTGAATCAGACACGATAACCACAGAACCCAAAAGACGTATCCGCAACAGATCAACAGTCTTGTCCAGAGCTTCTGTTAAAGACTTATCTGACCTAAGACAAACGTTTTATCCAGAGCTTTTATTGTTCTGATTCTTACTCTTATACACGTCATCTGACAGAGGCCTGTAGACTATCAAAACACTTCATATCAAGTATTAGTAATTCTTTGATTCATCAAATTCATTCAATATACTTTCAGAATTCGACGTAACTTTTTTAAAGGACTAGCATGTTCTCATTGATTTGATGTTGTATAAATTGGAAGAGAAAGAAGTGGAGAAGGCATAGAGCAAGCCATCAAACATAAGGAACAAAGGGTCTACGATTAAAGAATTTAGGATAAACACGGATTTATATTTGGATATCTTCTCACCATTTATTTATCCTGTTATAATAATAACTACGGATTGTCCTAGAGGTTTACCACAAATATTTTTAATATGAGGAAACTGGATCTAAAATAAGGGGTAGATAAGCTTTCGGAGTCGTGGGCCAAAGTTCTAATGGACCATAAGAGAGAAAAGAGGATCTTGACTTCAAACTCTTATTTTTACTATGATTGGACCTAGGTTGATTTCGGGATTAGCCTTAGAAGATAAGAAGGCCGTCATTGGAGTCATGGCCTTTAATAAATCTAAAGCTGATCGATGAACTTTCTTTCTATCAGCCTATTTCTTTTTTGATTTGGAAGACAGATCGGGCCTGACATTCAGTTAAGCTCTTCAGGGCTTCGATTTGATAGGGTACTCGGGATGAGATTGTATAGACGCTTTGCTTCGTTTCCATTTCCAAAGAACGCGTACATACGTATGCACACACACATGGACGCGTGTCATTATTTATTTGGCAGATGTGAGGTACGACTGCCACAAAATTAGTTAGTCGAGTCTCTTGAAATAATATTAACATGGATAATAGAAATACTTGGTTATTGGCAGTGGACGAAACCTCAGGAGTGGAGTGAACCAAGTAAATTTTCGTGTCGTGATGTATTTTTTCTTTCTACTATTTGTCTCAATTAGTTTACATTACTTGTATTAATTCCCGAGGATTGAACCCGCATGTTCTCAACACTCCTTTATCTAGCCATAGGCCACAAAAATCAATTTCTCCCAATTCCCATATTCCCGAATTCTATGAACTCTAAATTCGATGACATAAAATTATCCTCATGACATTCTTAAGTTGAAGACAAAGATGATTGCATTATTGTCGGTTTATGACAACAGGTTTGTGTTTGAAACAAAAGGAATAAAAAATGTTGATATTGAGAGAATTTCGAGTGGTAGAAATTGGGCTTAATGGATGTAAATATAATTACAGAATCAACACGATGATATAGATCTATGCAATCAAATCGAAAAGATATGGATATGCAAAGAGGAAAATCTCCGTCTGTTCTCTGTTAGGCTTGAATGAAAATTAATCAAATTTGATATAATCTCAATCCTAACGACTTATTTATTCTTAACAATAATAAAGAATTAAACATAAAAAGAAAATAAAATTATTCAGCCCATGACACAAACTTGAAAAAAAAAAAAAACCCAAAACTTACGAGAGCATATTTGATCGTATCAATGAATATGAGGCGGCCATATTCAAACCAGGTCACTCATTTGCGTTCCAGAATGCGCAAGATATGGCCATACCAACCGATATGACCCCGCTCATATTCAAACCAGTTTTTCATTTTTTTTCTTCTATGCTTGATCCATGCAAGATCTTACTCGAATCCTTTCCCTTTGCTCCGTTGAAGCCCAAAACTTGTTCCTCCGATTCCAAAACTAACCAATGCCTATCCAAAATGCATCAAAATAGATAGAAGATGAATAGATGTCGATGGATATTTTTGAAATGTAGGAATATGTCGAGAAAGTTTTATGGATAATTCAAATTGGGGAAAAAATTTCGACATGTCATTTTCTTCTAACAGGAAACCAATCGAAGAAGTAGGTAAAATGAGATACATCATTTTGTATTGTATTATATAGATATCTAGATTTTTTTGTATTTAAGAAAGATTATAGGTGATATTATATAAAAAAAAATTAGATGTTAGTAGTTGGGATAGGTATGTTCAAAAAAAAGATATAAAGACTATTTAATATCATTTTTTGTTTTTTTATTTTCGTTTCATTAACGATTGAAACATAAATATTTATTCTGTTTTTCATTTCTGAGACCAATAAAAGTGATAATAGACTGAAAATCAAGAAAAAAAAACACAGGAATTCGAAATTTGGAATTCCGAAGAACCCGCAGTACGCTGGGCGTAGACACCAAGCAACGTGCTCTCACGCGCGACACAACCCATAATCACAACGCTAGCAATTGAGGCACACCAATCTTCAACTTGAACAACACACCACTCCATTCAGTCACAACAACAATAACGTGTTAATATCACCATCAAAACGCCACCGTTTCCTGTCTCCTTCGCCACTCTCTCTTCTTTCACTCTCCCAACAAATTCGAAAACAAACAATAAATTATTACAGAGCTTCTCTCTATCTCTCATCGCATATCTTATTGGTTCGACACACTGTTGACTACTGGCCTCATCAAGCAAGCAAACGCCATCAGGTTCGACTTCGATTTCTCTCTTCCACCTTTTCGTTCCTTCAATTAAAAGCGAAAACTCGAAGCTCATTGCATTTGGATCTCGATTTCGTTTTCTAATCAATGGCATCAAATTTCGATTCGATGACTCAGAGGTTGAAGTGATGAAGAGGAGATCTCGGCCGGCCGCAGTGTTCGCCGCCGCTGGTTCTTCGGCCAGATCTGACTGATCTGGATTGGTGCTGAAGTTGTGTGTGTTCATTCTGGTGGCTGCATTGTGTATTCAAGAGAAACTGTGGATTGAGATTGATGGATCCTGACGCGGTCCTGGATTGCGTTACCCTTCAGATTTCGGGCTCGGACAGGTGAGCGTACGGATAATGGATTCTTCTCTACCGCTGAAGCTTTGTTTTCTGAACACTTATTTTTGTGAAATTAGAGGCAGAGAATTGTGATAGATTGTGAGGTGTGTTGAGACATGTCAATGTTACTTTTGGATGAACAATTGTCGCAAGTGATTGCCACTAACTTGTGACTTTTGATTTGTGTGGTCACATGAACTGGTCAAGAAGGTTAGCTTATTGATAAACCCAATCTTGTAACCAAGTGATTGGGGTACAGAACCTTCTTAGGATATCAGGAAAGAAATTCTCTGTTATAAATATACAGAGGAGTAAGATTACATGCATCCCGTCCTTACACTTTTGAGGGTCATTATTTTTCCTTGTTTCTCCTTTACACGAAATGATTGCATTGTTTGGTATCACTGTATAAAAATGTGAAATTCAAAACCAGTAATAGAAATAGGAAACAATTAGTGAATACCAAAAATACTTCATAAAATAATTTTTTTGGAAAGGGAATATTGAATACTGCAGTTAGATGAAACACGAAACAGAAACTAAAAATCATTTTTTTTGGTTTTCTGTATTTTTCTTTAGTTTCATCCATTTAAGAAACAAAAATCAATATCAAATATTTTTGTTTCTTCATCTAGTGAAACGAAAATAGAAAACCAGAAATAGCAACGATACCATATAGCCCCTTAGTTATGACTAGGCGAGTAAGGGCTGATACCACATGAAGATGCAAAGCGCTTTGCTTTATCCTGATCAATATGAGGCATTTTGAGAGCTTCATACAACTTCTCGCTTAAGCGGTAGGCATTGAGCTTGATGCTCAAGGTGTCTTATGCCTCTGGGCCTATGGCAACCTTGGTGTTGTGAAATAACCTGATTTCTAGCATCTTGGTTGAAGATGGTGACTGGCATTATCTTTTTTTTCCGAACTTTATGTTAATCCTTAAGGTGAAAGAGAATGAGCACTATTTCAGATAACAATCATGTACGGGTTGTACAATGCTGGTTTTGGATCTGTTCTTGGTTGTTTCTAAATTCTTAACAAGTCTCAAATCATCTTAAGATTTGAAGTTAATTTTTTGTTGTTGGTGGACGTGTAAGTTATGTATCTCAGTCATTACTCATAAGTATCTCTTGCGCCTGATATTCTAGCTCCTAAATCTAATTTGTGTGCGACCTTTCTGATAATGAGATAGATAGTTACATTATTTCCATGATCATTTGAAAATTCTCATGAAACATCCATGCCAAAACTTGTAGGGAAAGATAAATCCGTAAACATAACATTTTCCGCTTAACCACAGAATCTCAGGCTTTTCACAAAAAACACCTCTTGATCTTTTCTTACTTCTGTTGGGAAACCAATCCAAAAACGATAGAAAGTCAGTGTGAATTCCTTACATGGGCGCAAAGTACTGACAACAAACAACGTAAAAAATTAATAATTGGGCCTGGAGCGTGGGTAATGCATTGACTCATCACATGCACAAGTGCCAGAAAACACAGAGTGTGAACAATACAGAAAACGGGGTCTTGGGATTCAAACTCGTGATCATATTCATATTGAGAAACCAACTCTGTGCTCGATTTTTTTTTAGGATGTCCTCAAAATGTTTATATCTTAACAGAACTTCTTATCTCTAGTTAAAATAATAACTTTCTCTTGTTTGAATGAAAATCGATGCCCGCAATTATTTACTTCACCAACTAATGCACAGTAAAAGATGCCCAATCATAAAGAGGAAAAAACAACAGAAATAGGAATTTGAAATCTGTCCAACATGTAATCTTATTCCTCTTGGTTTTCTGTGCCTTCAAGTTATACACAGGACATTCTGCGTGAATGAATAACAACCATTAGTATTGGGCCTGCTATAGTCTTGGTTGTGTTTGGAACTTATATTTTGTGCAGAAGTGCTATCATTGCTGGATGAAACTACGTGAAACATTTTGTATTTAATTTTTCTCTCTTTTTCTATCCCAGGTATGATGCATATATAATCAGTGGTGACAATAGGGAAAGAATTGGATGTGGGTCACTTGGCCAGCTAATTGGACATCTACCTCAGTTCAAAAATTTATCTCTTGATGGTTCCTTTGGTAATTTTAAGCTAGAAGTACCTCATAGTCTTCGTGATGTGACATGGTTCACAAAAACTACAGTAATGAGGTTTGTAGCTACTGTCTTCAACTTCTTTTTTTCTTTCTCATGCTGGCCATTCGTGGATTCTTTTACAGTAATCTCTTGGTAAACTTCATCTCAGGTTTCTTCTCATCATTGATTCAGAAGATGCCCTGCGAAATCTGTCTGCTATTTGTAGTGAGCTGTCTCAGTTGGAGGAGGCAAGAAGGTTCCACCTTTCTCTATATTCCAAGGTAGTTTCACATCAAAAATATCATTCCTTGACCTACTAATATGAATGCCAGAATGTGCTTATTATACATATACTTTGATTTCAGGGGCATGATGACAGTCATATAAACGACGAGAAAGGTCTGAGTTTTTTTTCTCTCAACTCCTATGTACTAACCAACAATGCAGACTTGCGTTATACTTTTACTGCCAATCAAGCTTGAAGTAAAAGCACATACAGATGTTATGGAACTATTTATCCAGCTTCCTGTAGTTTCATGTTTTTCTGTCATATCAACAATAAACTATCCATGAAATTATTTTTTCGATTTATTAATTTCTAGAGAAGATATAATATTCCCAAATTTCATTAACACTAGATATTACTCACTTTTTCGTAATCGAAGAGATTGAGAATGTAAAAGAGGAGTTTGTTGTTATCAACATACAACTTGTGTGTTGGTACCACACATCTAATGGAGGAGATTTTTAAACTGTTTTTGTTTTTAAAATTCTTAAATCATTTAATCTCCATCATCCATAATCCCTAACAACACATAATACTACCATCATATTCCCTATCCCCATTGAAAATTGGGTTTGAAATGTTTAACCTTGAGAGTTGTCTCCTCTGCCTCTTCTCCTCTTAACATGATATTCTAGTTTTGGTACTATCAGCCATCGTCTTAGTTGAGTTTGTACTCTTGGCTTTCTATGAAGACAATGTTGATGTCAAGTTCTTGGCCTCCCCATTTATGTGCCATTTAATTATTACTTCCCTCTCTTCTTTTTTGAATTCATTATTCTGGAATGTTGTTGTCTTCAATCTTCCGGAGAATTTTGAAGAAAATGCGATTGAATATTCTATGAATAATGGTATCGATAACATATGTGAGATCTTTTTATATAAAATACATTACATCACGTGAATTTGTAGAAGGGTGGAGTTGCAGTTTCAAGGAATACAAAAAAAATTCACTTGAGCTTACAAATTGCCTGATGCACTAACTAGTGTGGATGCTGGCTTTTTGTTCATCCATCTTAAATGGAGCTTAACATCAATATTAAAGGCAGAGGTAATGCGACAGAAAAGTCTGTCAAGTACATGGTATGAAGAGGATGCGATATTCACATTTGTACCCATATTTGTAAATTGTGAAAGGGAGCGATGATTTTCTAATGTTTAATAGGAGTGCGGCACTCGTGGCATACATGATTGGGGGAGAATGGCTCGAGGTTTTCTGAACCGGGAACCGTATCGGAATCGGTTTTTCCAAGAGCGATACGGTTCACCGTATCGGAGGTGAATCGGTCTGGTTCAGTCCTGTTTTGTCCGAGCGAAGGGTGAAGGGTTTGGATGACTCGCGGCAAGTCCGATCCGTCGAACTATGGAATGGCTTACCTTTAAGCTGACCTTGCTTGACTTCATCAATGTTAAATGTGCTAAAATGGTTTCTATGCCGGCTCCTGAGTAAAGATACACTATAACTGTGCTTTCATTCTTATGAAAGCTTGATACTGTTTTTAGTGACCTGATCCTTGAACCGTGACTGGCCAAGCATGATGAATTACTAAACACCTTCCTACACCATTTATGTGATTCAAGTGCTTACATTTGACTCTTGTGGCTCTCTCTTTTCCCAGATAGCAGCTATAACTTGGCAAGTGCAACGTCAATAGAAAAGGTATGTACTTTCCTTTTAATTTGTTTCTCCTTTTCCATATTGCCGGGTCTGTATTCTGACATTTAGGATGTCCATAGACTGAGAACAGGCCCCAATCGTCGGATGACTCAAAGTACACATTCTCATCTCCTTGTCTCTTTTCTGTTATTGCTTTCATGGGCTTGTGTTTCTACTTCTTTTCATCAGACTATGTCCCCTCATCCATGAAAATGGTTGCTACCAGGAATGAACTACTGCGTGCAATGGACTTGAGGGTCACAACTTTGAGGTGTGAACTTGTTTCTGCTTTCAACCACGCAGCTCAAAGTATGTGTTCAGTTAAGGAAATCACAAATATCAAGAACTTCTGTGAGCATTTTGGAGTTGAAAACCTAAGGTACTTCACTTCGACAGATTTCCTAAAATGTTCTCGTAAGTGAGCCGGAAGTTCCTCTTCAAGCTTCTGCGTATGTGTTTATCGGATATGATTTTCTCTCTCTATTGATCTCTTCCTGTAGTCGACTTCGGGATATATCGGTCCCCTGCCTCTGAATTGGCGAGGATTGACTGCCTATGAAGTTGCCGTGTGCCATTTCCCTTGCCAGTCTTCCTTATATAGTCCTCTTATTTGCTTTCTTATTTTCATTGATTTTCCAGAAAACTCCTGCTTATATTGCTGGAGATGAACCAGAGAGGTCAGGCTGTTGATCACTCGGTTGATATAGGTTCCTCTTTCACTTGCAATTTAAGAAATGGTGTCAAGAAGACTGAGGTAGATTGCCAGAAAGAAGTTCCATCCAGCCATGTCAAGCCATTAACTTACAGTGGCTCTCCTGCAAAAGTTGCTCAGGCTGAGAGAAAAAGCTCAGCAGAGAGTGAGGAGTCCTCTTACTCAAGTGATGAGGAAACACCACGTGCTGAAAGAAGTCGAACACTAAATCGATCTGCCGCTCCAAGAAGATCAGCATCACCAATGCGCCGTGTACAAATAGGGAGGTCCTCATCACGACGGACACCTGCTCTTGCTATCAAAAGCCTCAACTATAATCCCAGCAGAGAAAGGGCATTCTGTTATAGAGATACGGCTCCAAATGATTCTGAAGTAGAAGAATCTGGAAAAATAAATAAGACTTTTGAGTCCAATGTGAAGAGGATAAGTGTCCAAGATGCGATCAGTTTGTTCGAAAGCAAACAGAGAAACCAAACGACCACTACCCAGGGAAAGATATCTATATTTGATAATGCTGCTAATACAAAGAAATCTGTTCTGCGCAGATGGAGTGCTGGTATGGGCGAGTCGTCTGTCAGGTGTCTGGCACAGGATACTCCTGAATGTACAGCCCCAACTCTAGTTGCCAGTGATTCAGGAAGGAAAGAACTCGTAAGTGAAACAGTTGAAATGAATGAAGGAAAAAGTCCACCTTCTGTAGAATCTCAACCTGTGGAAAACACCAAACATATCGAGAAATATGAAGTAACAGAAGCCTGTAGCATCAGTCCAAATGTTGCAGATGTTCATGATTCTCCAATGGAGAAAACTGAGGCCGGAGTGGATCATAATGAATGGAATCAGCAAAAGGAAGCAGAGTTGAATCAGTTGCTTATGCAGTTTGTCGAGACCAAGCCAGTCCAGTATAATGACAAAAAAATCAATCGTAGTATGAACAATCATTCTGGTTCCCAGCAGATCACTGGATTTGCAGATCAGGATAAGGATAGAAGAGATGAAAAGCCTAGAGAAAATGCTGGAAAGAAAGTAGAGAAACCAGTACATCTAAAGTCAATGCAGAAAGTTGTTGACAAGACGAAAATTGGAACGCCTTCATCAAAGGCTGTTGATGCAGGGAAGAAAGAATCTGGAAGCAGAATCAATAAAATAGCGAAAAATATCTCACAAGCTGCAAGCTACAAAAAGGAGCCTCCAAAACCGCCTTCTGTAGAGAGAAAAGCTTCACCAAAGACACTGCCTGCTGCTAGGAAGTCATGGCCATCGACTCCATCGTCTAGAACTACGGGGACATTGCCTGCGAAAGCTCCAGCAGGAATATCTCCTTCTGGACCTGCAGCATCACGTCAGAAAGCTCCACTCTCTACATCAAATTCCCGATCTGGCCCAAAAGTGGAAAGATCTCAGGTATTGCAGAAAGATGTGAAGAAGATTCAGGTGGACATGAAAAGAAGCTCGAAAAGTGTGGTCGAAAAGCAGCAAACCACAGCCAGTGGGAAGACATTTAAAACGAAAGGCCCTGCAACTGCTGTGGATAAAATTGTTGTTGTTCCCCCGAAACCTGGCTTACGCAACAAGATGACAAAAAAGAGTAGTGTCGTCCCTCTCAAGTCAAAGCCTCCAACAGAAAAGGCCTCTGAAATCAGTCCTAGCGATTCTCTTGTTGTTAGCCTGATGGATCTCCCTACTGTGGCCCATGAACTGGATGGTAAGTTCCAAGATCCCGTGTCCGTGCTAGAAGATGAAGTTGTTGCTACTTCTTGTGATTCTGTAACTATGCAATTGCCCCAAGATTCAACACCACACGAAATTGATAGTGTTTCTAATGGACCAGAGAAGCTAATAGAGGAATTCATTACCAATGAGGACGAAGAGATCTCCAGAAAGTTGTGTGGTGGAGGTGATGATGCGCTTGAAACAAAGGCAACTGCTTTTATTGAAGATGATGATAAAGCAGAAATTATAGATATGATTTCACCAAGTTCTTGGGTAGAAGATGGTCCACTAGTTCCTCCTATTCCCAGCTCCGATAACACTACTCAGTTTGCATTACCACCTAGAGTGGTCGTAATGGAACAATCCGATTCACGGGTCCGTTATTCTCTATCACAAATGCTTCTACAAGAAATCAGTGAGAGAGATGCTACTGATTGGGGAGTTGCTGAAAATTCTGCTACCATGATCTTCCAGAAGGATGCTCCCAAAGGGTTGAAAAGACTCTTGAAATTTGCTAGGAAAAGTAAGGGAGAAACGAATTCCACTGGTGGGTCTAGCCCTCACAACTCCGAAGGAGAGGAGGACGATTGCAGAAGCCTTGCCAGCAGGAACTCCGACAACCAGCAAGGAAATGCTTCCCTTTGTCCGAAAAAGTATGAGCACCAAGGTACTTCAACTAAAGACATTGAAAGATGGATAACTGTCCTGAGTCCTTTTTATCAGTGATTTTTTCCTTTGTCAATGAAAATTTCATGGAACTTTTGTAAAGCCTTGGCAAAGTAAAATGGAGAAAAAGGTTTCATCTTTAAATTCCTCTTGCCCGAGATCATACTGTCTGCTACTTTCTTCCACCACCCTCTTATGCCTTTATTGTCATGTACACTACATGTAGCGCGACCAGATACTGGCAAGAACACTGCTCAGAGTTCGAACAAGTTTCAGGAAGTACGTGTCTCTTCTACAACAACCGCTAGAGGTAAACATTTTCATTACTGCGGGTTTTCCTTTTCTTTCAGCATACCGTAGGTCGGAATCAAACTATAACCTTCCATTGCTTTGTACATAGATGACTCTGATGACTATTGTGCATGATTTTCAGCCTCAAGGTCATTCTTCTCTCTCTCAGCTTTTCGCAGCAATAAAGGAAGCGAGACAAGACGGCATTGATGCTAACGATGATGATCGCTTAGGCTTACATTAATGTATGAATAGACGAGTCATATTGTCCAAGGCTCGGATCTATGCTTTTGGCTGTGTACCATACAGACAGGAACTCCTTAGATGGGTAGTTACCACAAAAACTCATAAGATGGGATTGTATGTTTGTAGTTGTACAAACTTTAAATTGTCTTTGTCTCATTGTGTGAGTGAAAGTGCAGTTTTGATTAACCAATATTCAGGGGGGTATTGAGGTTGTATTTGAGCTGAGGGCTTACATGCTCTTCGCCCTGGAGTGGTATGAATCAATGAATGGGCATTCTTAGGAATCGATAAAGCCAGTGGTATGTGGTTTACCTTGTTTGTATACTAGTTCCGAAATCCTGTGACGTAGTGTAAATGTAAAGAGTGGTATTCATGATGAAAAGGTTTGCACGGATAGCTTTGATTTGTATTTCCTCAATTTCAATTTATTTATAATATTTTTTTTTAGTCCTCCTTAATTTATTCATATTATTTCTAATAATAAATCAATTAATATTAATATAATAAAATTATCTAATCAGTTTCTTTTTATGCTGGAAACAATTTTAATTTAAATGAGATGAAAGAAATATAAGACTTGGGGAGAGAAATCAAGGTTTATCTTTGGTGGTATACTCTAAACATTGAATAGCATAGCAACTTCGGAACTTCCATCATCTCGGAAACTATCAAACTAATGGTGGCATAAGGACCACAAAACAATTACTAATTGTACCCTATCAGGATGCATCGACAATCTTACAAATGCTGAAATCTTAATCACCAGTGGTTGATACAAAAGTCATAACCTGCAGACCAAAGACGACAAAATTTAAATTTTCATCAGGGACATTGGTTTCAAACATCACAAATCTAGCTACATAAATCAAATTTAAACTACAAATTCAAGAATGTGATGAAAAAATAGAGTGGTTCAAAAGTCTAAATTATTATTACAGATGAGTGTATCCTTGTAACACTTCAGAGTACAAAACACATACAGGTCTTCCATTAATTCACATCAATAAGACAACTTCAACGTTGAGGGAGCTTGATTTGAGAAGCAACAGTCGCTACTCAGTTGGACCAGACGTGGACGAGCCCGTGCCTATTCCCTGTATATATCTCATTACGCTCTTCGTCGTAGAAAAGGGCAGTGATGTCTTCCAACGCTTCTGAAACAGTGCTCCGCATCCTCGAACCAGAACCACGCTTCCTTGGAGGACAGTCGTCTTCGGTCGGAGAGCAGTTGTCCGCTCTAATTTTGGCAAGGCATTTCCCAGTCAAGATGTTGCTTACATTTATAGATCCAGCTGCATGCACGGAAAGCAATGTATTACGATAACAGGAACAACATTGATCCAACTAGATCTCATTATATTATAGCTGATTTCACATAAACTAGTGGATTTTTTACAACTACGCCAAAATTTGATACATGGATGTGACTAATAAACCTAATTGTTTTAGCACAAATATCTGATGCAAAATCACAAACTCAATTGTACAAGAGATCATAGCGAGTCCAAATTAAAAAAACTACTTGTGCATCCATCAGCTCCACCATCAGTATACATTGATCAAGCACTGAAGTCAATAATTTTTGTTACACAAGTGAAGTCTCTGCTAAAAAAGTCGCTTGCTTGGAGGCATCACATGCCTAAAAGTTACTTATGAACCTGTTGTAAGCATGGGTCTTAGGCACTAAGTAAGATAAAAGATGCTCCCACACAATGTATAAGAGGCATGTTCTACCCCTATACTCGTGCAGTAGATCGTCAGCAAAGACCCTTCTTTTATCAGCAAGTATTTAAATAGAGAAAATCTATGAAACAGACATTAAAAAAAAAATGATTTCTAAAAGAGGAAAGCATCACCACTGTCAGATATGTTGCCATTTCCTTCTGAGAGAGGATCGTCCGACTCTGCTTTGCAATAAGAGATGATAAGATCTTGGTCACTAGTTATATATATGTTGTTCGTGTTGCAGTCGGGATGCCACAACAGATGATCCTCGAATGAAGTGACAAGCTCTCCACGGAAGTTCCATACAGCCACTGTTCGGTTTCTGAATGTAAGGAATAACTGGTTCTCATAAAGAAAGATAAAGGCAGATGGAGTCATGAATTGTGTTCTGCTGACTTCTGTCAGCTCGGAGTTCCGAACCTGCATAATTCCATACAATTACACGATGGTGACAGAAAATAGAATCCTAGGGGAAAATCAGGCTGGAAGAATGAGAGATAACTTACATCAAGTATCTGAAGATTCTCATTTTCTTGCTTGACGAGGAGCTTTTCATTGAACTGTTCGATAAAGTCCACCTTTTTATTACGATGGATGAGATGATTGAAAGATTTTAGAACTGTGCCATCCTCTATGGAAAGGATTTTCAGAGGAACATGGCTGGTACCTTTTGTAAATATCAATAACATAATACCTGGGCTGCTCATGGAGAAAGTCAGAGCCATTCAGTTTTATTAAAAAGAAAAAAGAAACAGTAGTCAGAGCAATCAGATTATCGAAAAGGTAATGATCGGCAACCAAATGAACCAATAATATTGTTCGTATCTTAACAGGATCCATTAAGACACCCAACACAAGACTCGCACATTATGAAACAAATTTATGGAGACGTTGATGTTTCTGGTCTCATATCCTTCATACTAGAAGGAAGAGAAGCAAATCATCGAGTTATCTTCAGGGATCTTCAGGGGCCGGATAAAGTTTTGATACCAGGACAATAATATCCATGTATTATACCGTATCAATCAATTCAGGCAAGCGCATAGGAGAAACATTGAAATCTATCACTATCAGACATACAGTAACTGTTCTGCCCAAGGACCTAAATATTTTCCATAGATATCGTTCCAAAAGAAAAATTGAAAAATATGCTTTAAGAAGAAAACATCGTGAACAATTGAAAGATATGCTTTGAGAAGAAAGCATCATGGACGTACAAGTAAAAACATCCTAGAGTAGATTGAAATGGTAAAGGTGCAGAGGCCAGAGGGGATACTGACATCCAAAGGTCTACCACAGCTTTATCCCGAAGAGAAAAAATAGCAAACACAGTTGAGATTGATTGCGGAAGCAACAAGGGAGACTATAGAACTAACACTACACAGTAAACAATCATCACATGTCAGGGTCAAGTGTAAAATGCTACAAGAAACTTGGAAGCAGGGGAAGCTAAAGGTCAAATTTAAAGAAAATGTTGCTGATTAGTTATATGTATTGCGTTGCATGCCATCAAGAATACTAGGACTGCATGTAGCACAGTTTGATGCTAGAAAGGGTAACAGTGTACTTACTACCAGAAGCACGCAGTATTGAGTGCTAGGGAGGAGTCCTTAGAGTTCCTTAAAATTATCAGAAGAGAGATGGAAACAAGAAAAGGCTCATTCAGAGGGGGGTGGGGGTGGGTTGGAAGAGAAAAGATAGTCAAGGACATTATGACAACTAGGGAGGGAACATGAGTAATTGAACTCCAGCAATATCCTTACTCGAGAAGAGATTGTATGATGTTGGTACTTGCCAAGGAGGGAAGGCTTGTTGACGCATCATTTTTTTTCTTTTTTACACTATTATAGAGACCAAACACTATTGGCACACCATAGGATGTAATTTCATGTTAACTCCAGTTGTACGTTAGTCACAAGTCTCAGGGTTTTAACCCAAATCTTCATTTAAGTATTGCAGACTAATTCTCTTTACAAGAATGATGCTTTCCTAGTAAAGCTAATACAACAGCATGATATGAACCATGTATCATAAATTCCATTCCTTCAAGCTTTCATCAAATAAAAAAAAAAAAAAAAAACGTAATGCTTCACATCCATTGACAAAAAAGAAGCAAGATTACGTCCCAGAGAATGATTTGCAAGAATTAGAGAAAGAAATAACATCAACCGAGGTGAGCTAAGACTTTACAAACACGTAGTCGAGAAAAGTTACCTTATCTTGATCTCCAACACATTCTTGTCGGAAATAGAATACAGCAGAGCATAGTTCTTCAAGTCAAACACCTTGTAAACACTGGAAGAGCTTTACCAATTATTAGATCTTCCCCACATTATCGACAAGAAAAAAGAGCATAATCCGCAACATAATTATGAAGTCACAATGCTAACCTATCTTGCGCAGAATAAGTGAGAACCTTTCCATTAACGTCATCGAACTCCACAAATCCAGGCCATTTCAGTGATTCGGATTCAAAAAGAGCAAAACCAGCAGATGGCTGGCCCCTCTTAATATATCTGGAACAGGTACAAAATCAATCATTGTGAGAAGCAGATGACATTTTGAAAGAAGAATTTGTGCATATTCATCCCTTTCGTTTAGTGTCCAGGGAAAACAAGTAATTTACGTACTCAATTCTTGTGGTTCTGCATTTTAAAGAACTAAAGTTATCTGATGCATAAACTGAAACTGTGATAAGTGAGTCATTGTTCTTATTGTAGAACAAGCTTCGTATTACTTCCTCAGGACTGACATTCAGGAAGCATATCCTCTCATTGGTCTCTGCAATTAGTCAATGATAATCAATAAGTCCTACTTTAAAATGAGAAATTATCAATAGAAACCAGAAAGGTCAATACTAAGATGATGAAAGCAAGACATCTCTGCTACTGACCTCTACTAAACGCTGCACAGATGCCCGATTGAGCAAGAGCGAAGACGATGTCATGTGCTGCTACTATTTCAATTATTTTTGACCTCTTCCTAAGAAATGGCAACACCGTGGAACAATGCCCTTTTGGATCATGTGTGTCATATGTTTCCTGTAAGCAAGAAAAGTAGATTAGCAAGACAGAAGACGTCAGAAAGGTCGATATCATGATGCATTCATTCTAGTCCACATAGCAAGATGCACGCTTTTGTGCATATTCAAGGATCCTTTTAGTGGCAAATGAACCAGCAGCACAGAAGTCCCAGCCCAACAGTCAAATCACAATTGTTTCCTATCCCAAATTCTTCAGTGTTTCAAACAAGGAAATCCTAATTCATCACATGCAGGGACAAAGACGATGAATTAAGCCGAGCAGGAGGAATTTGGGTTGAGCAATCACAATTCACAAAAGCAATTGAAGAACCAGTAGAAGTCATCAGAAGCTGATTATGCTTTACAAAACTCTCGCTGATGGAGAAAAAGAGGACTGGATAGGACAATAAGGACGGCATCGAACAGAAGAAAATAATTGAAATAGTACCACACTGAGCACCCAAAGAAACTGTAACTATTAGACCTTTAACACTAAACAACACTTCAAAAGTTCTGTTCTTCCACTAAACGATAGAAAAATTGAAATTCCTTTAGCCCAAGACAAAAAACAAAATTATTGTAACATGATAAAGTTTAAAATATTTTATTTTAGATCGTTCCAAGTGCGAATCGAAGTTCGCCTCGACATGCACAAATAGCGATACCATTGCAATTATATATGGATTGAAGGAGTACTGCACAAATCTAGAAGTTGCTATGGTTTTGAGTCGAGTATAAAAGAAAAGAGTAGATTTGGTAGTAACAGATGCTGAGATCAAGCTCCGGTCTCTATGGAAAATGCACATATACATCATCAGAACAAGGTTAAGGAAGCTATAGCACAGTTTGAGAAAGAAGTGAGAAAAGGTCTGGCAGCAGCCTACATGAAAATTGTTGGAACAAATATGTGATGTCAAATCCTATACAGACCGATGAATATTGAATAGAGATGATGATGCAAGTTGCAATACTGAAATTGGAAAGGGCAACAATTTTCAAAGGTCCTTCAAGGTATTGAACGAGGAGATGAGTTTTCCAAGTGGCAGAGTCCACTGATTATCACACACATATGTAGGCATGTTTGTTTCTCTCTAGACACCTTAAGCTTATTTGGCATAATCAGAAACTTATATCAAATAAGTAAAGCGGAAAAATCAAGAGTCATTGGCCTCTTGTGCAATGATTGCATAGATAGTACTCGTGTCCAAGGACTGTACCAGTCGATCTAGGTACTAATGAGTTACACATGAGCCCAAAAGGATATCCAAGGGCCACATCGAAGTTTGTGGTTTGTCTATCTCAGTGCTAGACATGCATTTCAATTCTACTCTATCTTGTAGGTAAAAGTACCAAGTTAATGTTCATCCCATGGTTCTCCTACGAAGACCATACTTTACCCGTTCATGTTCACAATCATCTCATCTCATCACTATAGCACCTGGTCAAATTTCTCATGAGTAGGGATTCGTGGATCAGGTTGAAAATCAGTACGGAGATGGGAACAGGATGAAAATCAGTAAAAACCACCAATGAAGCACACAAACATACAACTGTACAACACGAACAGAAAAGAGAAAGGCAATAATAAAGCACCTGACTTTACAGAGACATTACATTAAAACTAACAGATTTTCCCCCCTTTCAAAACTAAAAGGGTAGCCTTCTCTAACCATCCGCCAGTCAGTCTAGGAGTTAAGAAAAAACCCATTAACCTCGGGTTAGGAGGCCCACTAATGCATATCTTAACACACCCTGCACACACGAAACCCCATAGGGACATGAAATGTAGACAACACTGACCCGACCCATACCAAGTGCTATATAGGGCCCACATAATAAACCACATTGGTGGTAATCAATGGGAGGAGATTGGGATCGAACTCGTGTCCTCTTGCATGACTTGCTTTGATATCATGTCGCAGAAGCAATTCTACAAAAAATCTGAACTCATGATAGAGGACCCACAAATGTATATTTAACACTTGCAAGTACAACTAAACCACCTATCCTAATTCCTGAAGAGCAAAAGGAAAAATCGATGAATTAGTTTCAGGCACATAGAAACTTCCATCCTTGTCCCAACTGAAGGCGTACACAAGAAGCTTCCAAAGCAGAGAAACACTAAGAAGTTGTGAACCTTCACTGACATTTTTATTAACAATTAGCAGCCTACTCAAATTCCTGCAATAACAGCTAAGTACAGAACAATGAATATCCATGCCTGCACCAGCCATAACACAAATGGAGCAAAACTGACTTATTTGCTATCCCCAATAGGGCTCAGAAAACCTAATTTTTCACCTACAAAGGATGAGCATTTACATATAGCACCCAATAAAAGCAACAATCTCCCAATCAAGCAAACCACACACACCAAAAATCTCCTAGAAAACCCATAAACAACAATCAAATCAACAAAAACACACACGAATACGCTACACATAAAAAAAAACACCCTAACCTGCAATCTTATATTACGAAACCTCTCCTGTGCATCGCTCATACTAAAAGCCCGATCCCGTTTCGAGCAAATCTCCCTCCTCTGAAGTTTCTTCACACTATTCACAAACCCATCGATCCCACGTGTCCGCTTCTTCGCCGCTACCACTCGTCTCATACTGCACGGCCTTGGACTCGCCGATATCCTCTTCCCATCCATCCCCAAAACCCCTCAAACCCTAAACCCTAGCAATTTCACTACCAAGATCCCAAATTGGACTCCAATTAGGGTTTACTTGGCACTTAGCTGCTTCAGCTATTAGTAATGGAAGCGAAGAGTGGTAAAAAAAAAGAGAGATTGGGGTTAGGGTGTCAATGGCGAAGAAGAGAAATGAATTGGTTGAATTTGGGGTTCAAAATTGGGGTGGGGTGTTTGATCTGACCGCTGAGGATGAGAGAGAGAAGGGACGAGAGAGGCTTTACAGAGCGAAAATAGAGATTTGGGTTTGGATAATTTATATGTTTTTCATGTGTTTGGAACCTGGATAAAGTTTGATTTGTAATAGTAAATTCATAATAGAAATAGATAGTTCCACACAAAACATTCTTCACATAAATATATTAAACTCAAAAATTATTTATTCCTTTCAAAATTCACACATATAAGAGTAAATTTGGGAAATGATCAATCATCGTTTTTTTCATTAAATTAATTCAATATTAACCGTATCTTATACTAGATTAAGAATTATAATAAAAATAAATAAATATATCTATGTCATACTAGATTTTAATTTTATTGATACATTTTACTTGAACAATTATATATTATTTGAATCCTATTTGAACCATATATTATTTTGTAAACAGAATTCGGTGGAGTTCTTAATCATTTTAACATCATATATAAATTGATCTAATTTTTGTGTAGGTGAAATAAGAACAACTTTTAACTTCTAAATAAAGATTTTAGATATAAGATTTTTCAAATCTTTCTAATAATATATTATTAAAAAAAATTACATTTAATATCTCTGAAAATTTAATCTCGACCGTATATACATAAATTTGCCTCTTACTAGTAGTAGAAAATCATTTAATTGATAGGATAATAGATAAATTTGCTTATTTTTGTGTTTAATTTCGATCCTTTCTTTCTTTTATTTTAATTTAGGTTGTTTTTTTTAATTGATAGGGTTTCTTGTATAATTCTGGTTTTTTTAAAGTAAAATTCCCTTGGGATACCATTTTAGAGATTTATTTCTAATGAGATACCATCAAGAGAATTTCATTCCCATTAGGTATCACTTTTATAAAAAAGCATCAAATCTTTCCAAATTTATCCCTTTTCCTTTTGTATCATTCTTTTTCTTTTCTTTTTTTGGTGAATTTCATAGCGATCATCGTCTTCTGCATCTGAGATCATCGTCTTTTCTTCATCATCTCCATTAGTGATCATCTTCTTGTCTTCATCATTGATCATCTGCCATCATCATCTCTGATTCGAATCAGATTTGACACGGATTTGAGTGTTTTTTTGTTGTGCTACTCATGAACTGTTCGAATTTTGAGTTTGGAAGTAATTAGATCTTGTTAATGGTTGCGATGGTGATGTTGATGTGCAAGGTTGATGGTGTTACTTATCCGATCAGTGTTCCAATGTGTATGAGCTTTGAAGATCTTTTGATGAGGTCATGTGGTGTTTGTGAAAACATTCGTATTGGTGATACTCGTATGTTATATTCGATGCCTTCTCATGATCGATGTGTTTGGACGAATCAAGAAGATTTGGATTAGTTATTCTTTTTGGTTGAACCCTATATGTTGAAGACGGTTGATGTACTTGTTGAGATCAATGAGGCATCGTCTTCTAATTCATAACACAATGTGAATACTATTGTTGTTGATGATAATTTGGTTAGATGTATCGAAGATGTTATTAGGAAAACAATGGCAAATGCATGCCTGAGCAATTCTGAAGTAGTACGTCTGAGCAATTCTGAAAATTGATGATGCTTTTGAATCTATCGGTGGCGATGATGTTTTTGAACCTTTTTGTGAGGATGCTTCTCGCTCCGAAGGTTCCTCGGGTAAGGGTAAGTCTTTGCTTTTCTAGCAAGTGGTCCTCTTATCTTGATGATGTTGGACATTGTTTTTACGCAGGTATGGATGATTTTCGTGATTGTACTTACGAAATATTCAATAGAGATTGGCTTTGAGTATGTTTTAAAGAAAAATAAGAAGGAAAAAGTTTTGACTTATTACATGTTTAAGCACGAGAGACGATACAGATGGCATGTAAATTCTTCAGCGTGCCTTTCTACTCGTTGCTTTTAGATTAGGCAGTTTGATCGTATTCATACATGTGGTCAAACTTCTTCCTTGATCGTGCGAATGAAAACCTTCAGAATCTCATATTGGAAGCTCAAAGAAGCTATCAAGAGATCAGAGAATGACCACAAGCACAGCTTAGACAAGAGCTCAGTGCATAGGGGTATACAAGAAAGGAGATAGAGGCCATTGAAGCCAAACTCAGAAGGTTACAAACTGGACAATCTCATGACTCCTTTACTGCAAACACAGTGACAATAAGGTCTGCTACAAATGAAGCATTCACAACAGCAATCGTTCCAATCTCCAGTATCAAAATGGATCTGTCAATGATTGACGCAGATCATCCCTCAACTACATCAGAGGTTTAGGCTACGATAACAACAATCACAGTCACATAATCTCCAAAGAATGAGGAGATTATAAAAGCTCTGTAAACGGTCCAGACTATATAAGAAAAGATCCATGAACACAAACCCATGACGGATGAGATGCTTGGCAAGGCTCAAAAGGAAGAAATGATCTAGAAGTTCATCAAACAACACAAAGCTCCCAATCAAGAGGACAACCAAGGCTACAAGGCCAAAGCTTATTCCGTCAGGACCAACTATAAGATATAAGATAAATCCAGATGGTTCCAGGACTAAAATTAGAGTAACGGATGGCATGACAAAGGTAGAAATCCATTAACTTGTTCAAATTCAGAAAATGGAAGCCAACAAGAAGAAGAGACCCACTGAATCTTACATCCTATTTAGTGAAGTTCTGGAATTCAAGGACCCAACACTTAAGACGAGGAGGCACAAACAGTATAACTACAACACATTGAATTTGTACACACTCCTCAAGTAGAGGTTGAGTTGAAAAGACTAGTAGATAAGCATGTCAGGGCAGCAATATTAGAGATCTTGATTATCTATCAAGGCCAACTATTGGCAGAACACAACCATAAGAATTTCCAGACCTAGAAGGCCATGATGATGATGATATCATTGATTAGGTAGCTGAAGAAGGAATCCAGGAGAAATCAATAGCAGAACCATCTGCAGTAGAAGAACCCACAACAGAACTATCTATAGTAGAAGAACCCACAGTAAAGTCACCTGTAGCTGAGTCCCCAGCAACAGAGTCACCTACAGCCGAATCTCCAGCAGTAGAGCTCACTCCCTCAAAAGAACCAACAGTGCAGGAGGAATCCCAAGCAAAAGAGGCTTCGCTAATTAGAGATACAGCAGAGACTACAACAGAAGAAGTCACTGCAGACTACCTGCAAACCATAAATCAAGCAAAGTTTACACGAGTTACAACACGTGACCTTACTCTTACTCAGATAGATGAAATTATCATAGTGAAAGACGAATTTGTGGAAATAAACCAATTGCCAACAGAAGAGCAGACCGCAGCAGACAATGCTCTCAAAATTAGTCACTCTTAAAGAAATCAACCAATGCCTAATGAGTGATACTCCCTCTGGCCAGCAGGGTCAAAGCCCACTAAAAATCGAGTTTTCACTACCTTCTTCATTTGGAATGGTGCAAAGTAGGGCATATCTACCATCTGTAGGTTTTCCCCAAGGCCTACTCTATAGTGGTATATCTGATATTCAGATGACATCCTAAACTACAGACAGATGACATCCCAAACTGCAGCCAGATGTCAGAATAACACCAATCCTTGAAAGGCCATCCTCTACTGCAAGAAACAACAGTAAAGACTCAATCGTCTGCACATCAAGAGTCATGTCCATCAAAAATTACATATGAATATAGACTCAGGCAACTGGATCAGGAAGTCTACAACAAACATCAATGGACAAGGGATACATTCAAGGAACTCCTCAGTAGTCTGCAACTAGTTGCAAAGGAATTGGAAGCTGAGAAGACAATCAGGACAAAATGTGTAAGGTTCGAGTTTCAGCCTAGAGGGGGGGGTGAATAGGTTGTATAAGACTTTATTGATCTTTTTTATGCGGAATACTTATTTTGTGCAGACAATTACTCTTATGCAGACTACTCAGGTAGTCTGCAGACAATAATCGTTAGTCTGTAGCAGAGATGGGTAACTCTTTGAGTTTATCTCTTTTTGGCTGTGATGATCTATTAGAAACAATTCTAAATATCAAAGTAATAAAAGCAATAGACATATATAATATTTATACTAGTTCAGACACTCGATATCAAATGATGATCGAGAGCTTAACGTAGTCTTCCTTTGGTGACCAGTGCAGTCAAGCCAAGAGGTGAGTATCACTATTTTCTTGTTTTTTCTTACAAGAGACTTTCCTTTTACAAGTTATCTAACTTGTATGAAAGACAAAGAACCTAGTTGCTCTGCACAAATCCAAACTCTGTCTTTTCTGCAAGACTTTGTTCTTCTGCAGACTAGTGATACTTTCCTTTGTATCTTCACGACTTAGTTTTCTTGAGTAATCTTTGAATTGCTAGATTACTTCGCACTCTTTGCTTTTCAATCTTTGTTCAACAAAATTTTTGAATAAGCCTCATCGGTTCCCTTTTAAAGGCTTCAAGGAACGAACCTTTCTAGACAATGCACTGTTCCTGGCAGTCCACTCATGTCCTCCACCATCTCGTTTCTGATGCTAGCAGTCCACTACCACAGAATCCGTGTCGTTGGTACTTTAACTCAAATCCTCGCTTGACTGACTTCATACCTCTAACCCTACCTTGACAATCACCTCTGCTGCAGTCCAGTCTGGTGCAACTTTTGGTCTGCACATAGTCTCTGTCACAACTCTAGTCTGCATCCCATACTACAACTCTAGTCTGCACCCAGTCTCTGTTGCAACCCTTGTCTGCACTCATATCTGACTCAGTTTATGCCTTGCAATGTTGGTCCTTGTTTGCAAGCTCAGTCCTGGATCCTGAAGCCTTTGAGTTCCTTTGTTGCTTATGAATGCACTTGTTGTTTATCCAGAGTCCTCTGTAGTAGTCTGCATCTGGTGGCTTACATGATCTTCATACATTTGGTCACTGGCATCTGACTCAAACTGCAACTACCTACTTGACTTCTAGTATAAATACACTAACTACATTATAACTAATACATCTAAGTTTTGTTACATCAATTTTTATACAAATGGAGAGATTGCACATTCCTATCAATCTCCTCCTAAATTGATGCTAACAAAAACTCCTATGTAATACAACCAGTTTTCGAATATCTTACAAACTTTGTACATTCTGTTGAACCTTGATACTAGCATAACAAGATTTAGAGATCAAACTTAGTATTACCTTTGATGCTCTTTTCCTTTGATGCGCTTGTATCTTCTTTCCTCTTTGCTTTCTCTGCTGCGTTTCCGATGTCTTTCCTCTGACACTTTTCTGATGCGTTCTCTTCATTCCTCATAAGATTCTTCCTTATGATGCTTAGACCTTTTTGGCTCCTTCCCCTGTTCAGAGGAGCTTTTCCTTTTGACCGTAGCAGATTTCTCTCCCTGAGTTTGTTGTCCCTCGTCTGCAGGTTGTTTCTCCCCTTTTTTTGTTAGTATCGAGGGTAGAGGTTAGTGTTTCAAGAGCCGTTCTGACACCCTTGAGTTCAGAAAAGATATTTTTCTAAACAACCTGCAATTTGGTTTCAAGAAGACCAAATTTGATGTCATTGATGCGCATATGCTCATTAATCTGTTGCTTGGTGGTCTGCATTATGGCACTGAGCTTGCGTAGTGAAGTAGACTGTTGCTCCTTCAATTTTCTGAAATTTGAGGTGTGGATTCATTGATTGTGAAGATTCACTGATCTGTTTTGCTTCATCTGATCAATGACTCTAGCTGCTAGATTTCTTAGAGTTTCTCCAAAGTTATCAAATGTTGATTTTCTGAGTTCTTTTTTCTGCTGCAATTGGCTCCAAGACTTCTAGGAGATCATGAAAGGTAGCTCTGATCCATGAGTGTATTCCATAAATCTCTTGATGAAGTTGGCGGAGTCGGTATTGTGTTCTGTCTACTAAGGTTGAAGAGGAAATTTTCACCTTGGTCATATGGTTGGACAGATAGGACTTCAACTTCATGTTCTTCAAAGGCTTTCTTAAGGTCTTTAATTGCTGTTGGAGTTATTTTGGCAGCTGAGGTATCACTGTATATAGGCTCCAGAACTACAGAGGGTACATGTGGTTCAATTTGAGCTAAACCAAAGGCAGATGGTGGAGTAAAGACTATGTGTTCAATGTCTCTAGATGGAGTTGCTTGATGTGCATCTGCTGTAACCAAAGTGGCCTCGTTTGCATCAGTTGTCTCGATTGTAGGGGTAATGAATTTGTCTGCATGTGTTGGAATTTCGACGGATATAACCTCATCTATATGTAAGTCTTCTTCAAAATCAGGAAATTCTTCTGTCTGTTGTTGAGTGACTTGCCCCTCGTTTTCCATCTTATCAAATGGTTCTCCTGCTACAAAAGCGATGATCAATGGTGTTTCTGCAATAGATTCTTCAGTTGGGGACTCTGTATGACCTTCTTCTTCTGTTTGAAGTGTAAATGGTTTTGCTGCAGTGATAGCTTGAAAAGCATCTCCTTTAACAGCAGATGTCTCGTCTGCAATAACCTCGTTTGCGGGAGTTGTTTCAGATTGCTCAGCTGTAGTTGGTGGTGCTGCTTCCATTGGTTCTTCAATTGAAGGAACATCTCTTTCAGCTGCAGACGTATCTTCCGCAACTTCCTCTGCTGCATGAATCTCCTCTGCTGCAGAAGGTTCTTCAGGTTTTTCTGCTTTAGTCTACTGCATTTGCACTCCTTCAGCAGCTACTTGATCTATGATATCATCTTCATCATCATGAGGGTCTTGTTGAGGTTGATCTCCTCCATGATCATCTCCAGCGTCACCTGCTGGTTGATGTTCTCCCAGATCAGGTCAAGAGAGGTATTCATAGACCTCCTCAGTGGTAGCTTTGATGTGCTTCTTAAGGATTTTCTTGAGCTCTGCTTCAATTTCTAGAGTGTTGACAAACTCAACGTGCCTTAGGAGAGCATGTCTGAGTCTTCTTGTCTTCAGCGTGGAGTCTTTGAACTCAAGTGCCCATTGATCAGGAAGTGAGGCTCCTTAGGTCTTGTTGATCTGCTTACTTCCTTCTTTTAGAGTTCAACCAGTTGATGAATCTCCCCTTCGGTCATTCCAGTTATGTCACCAATCAGCGTTTGAGATTGGTGTGGATTGATATGGTACAGTGTTTTGGGTCCTTCAGGAATTAGCTTTGGTCTAGCAGACCGTGTAATTCTTCTTGTAGTCCTTGATGGCGCCTTTTGAATTGGTATGGATGTTGGTGTTGGTGTTGGTGTTGTTCTTGGCCTCTTGATAGGTAGATTGTGTTGTAACACAAACTCCTGAATCAATTTTTCACTTTCAATCTTCTTCTTCATCTTGGCTCGAGTCCTTTCTGCAAGCAGCTGAGAATCTATAACTTTCTGCTATAGTAGGTTTGGCTCGACTGCTTTGACCGTCTGCATAACTGATTCAATGATTTTCTCAGGAGAGCGTCTTTCTTGAGTTGAGGGTGTTGTTTTCCATATGGCAGTGGTAGGTTGGTCATCTACAATTTGTGAAGTTTCCATTCTACTGCCTAAAAATACAACAATTGGTGTTGTGGTTATTGGTTCTGCTGCCAGGGGTCTGATGGTGAGAGTTGGTGTAGCAGAGCCCACTGAGATTGGTTCCATTTGAAGAGTTGACATTTTGGCCTCAATTTCCCTTATTTCGTCATGAGAGTAGCCTTCTACAGCAAGCCTTTATCTGAACTCTGCTCGAAATCCTTCCCTTATCCCTTGAAAGCTTACTTGGGCTTCCAAGATCAGATTCTTCAAGTCTTCACCTGCTCTTGCCTTGAGGAATTGAATTGCTATATTTGCATCATGAAGGGCTACAATCTCTCGTTCTTTTGATGTCATTTTTTATGAAGAGGGCTCAGTTATCAGCCCAGTCTGCAGTAGTGCAGAGTGATCAATGACTTCCTCATTGATTGTGATTTGATCTGCAATACTGAGGGTGATTTTCCTATCTTTTTGACGTTGATTTGTTTGGATTGGTTCCATGGCCTTCCTTCTTTATCTGAGAGCTTTATTTTCTGTTTGAGAAGGATAATGATTATTCTTTCGAATAGTGGTAGTCTTGTCCTCACCGATCTTGCAAGTTGATACATGAGTAAAATGGTCAAGTTTACTCTTGTTTTTGTAAGGATGGCACACATAATCTCCTGTTGATTTGAGGTTATTTGGTCCTTACTGAATTCTCTGGAGAGAATAGCTTTCTTCACGATGTTAGTAAGCAGTTTGTGTTCTTTGGATAAGAATTTCTTCATGGTTCTTATCCCCTCTTTCCATTTGTCTTGACTTAGCATAGCTTGTCGTCCTAGCTCGACGACTTCTGATGGAATGATCCTTGTATCTTCATTTGGGATATTGAAGCATTGTGCAAGGTCATCAAAGTTCACCTGGATGGTTATTCCTCTTGCAGTAGAGGTGTATGTGATTTGCTGCAGACTATCTGCAACTTGTCCCTTCTTGATGAAGTCCAAAACTTCCTCATCATATATCGTGCTTGTTCATTCACACAGAGGCTTGAGTCCAGCCTCTTCGATCAAGTCTGCTATATCTCTGACTTCTTCTTGCTTGTCACGGATTGAATTGAAGTCAAACACAACGCCTGTTTGAATTTCAATTCTTTTTGAAAAACTCCTCTGAGATTCAGAGGATTTCTGGCTTTTCTTTGATGAGCTTGATGGTGTGTTGGAAATTTTAAAATGACTTGAAATAATTGCCATGTTTTTGGAAATCGAATTAAAGCGTTTTTCAAGGACTTAGGGTTTCGACTTCGTGCTGTAGAGCGATTGAGAGTTTAGAGAGAGAGAGTTTGAGCGTTTGTTAGAGAGAGAAAGATTAGAGGGTAAAGTGATTTTCTAATTAGAAATCTACAGTTTTTATACTTGTTTGAGAAATGTAACCGTTGTCAGTGCTTTTTCTAGCTGTTACACAGTAACAGTTATTAATTGACCGTTATGCTATTTTTTAGGAAAGCAGTTATTTAACGTTTAAAAACTGATTTTGTTTTCTAAAATAGATGCAGTAGAGCACTATTTATTCTAGTCTGCACTTAACTTATTGGCTAAGCAATGGTGCAGTAGAGTAGTAGAGCTAGTCTGTATTTTTCATAAATGATGCTAGTCTGCATTCTACACATGCAGTAGAGCAGTAAAGCATTTTTTGGCCAATTTTATTGTGGTAAATCAAGTATACCCAACGCTCCTTGAAATTGAATGAACTTGTTTTCATCAAGAGGTTTTGTAAAAATATCTGCAACTTGCTTTTCTGTTGGAATATATTCCAATTTAATATGATCTTTCTGCACATGATCCTTGATAAAATGATATCTGACATCGATGTACTTGGTTCTAGAATGAAAGATTGAATTTTCTGAAATAGTCATTGCAGACGTATTGTCACAAAATATAGAAGTTTTAGAGAGTGTTGTATCATAGTCTACAAGTTATGACCTCATCCGTAATATTTGTGCAGTATAGCTTCCAGCAGCAATATATTCGGCTTCTGTAGTAGAATTAGACACAGTAGTCTGGTTCTTGCTGAACCATGATATTAATCTTGTTCCAATGAATTGACATGATCCACTTGTGCTCTTTCTATCAAGTGTACATCCTGTAAAGTCTGCATCTGAATAGCCTATTAGTGTAAAATTTGAATCTTTAGGATACCATACACCAAGATTTGGAGTTTCTTTGAGATATTTTAATATTCTCTTTACTGCAGTGTAGTGAGATTCTTTAGGATCAGATTGATATCTTGCACAGACACATACTGCATACTGAATATCTAGTCTGTTTGCAATAAAGTATAATAATGACCATATTATTTCTCTATACATTGTTTGATTTATTTTCTTTCCAGGTTCATCTATTTCTATCTTTATTGATGTGCTCATTGGGGTCTTCATATGACTAGCATTATCTAATCCATACTTTTTGATAGTGTTCTTTAAGCATTTGGATTGATTTAAGAAAATTCCACCTTTTAGCTGTTGTACTTGCAGTCCTAGGAAATATTTTAGTTCTCCCATTAAGCTCATTTGAAATTTAGATTTTATTAGTTCTGCAAATCTATCACAAAGTTTATCATTAATGCAACCAAATATAATATCATCTACATAGATTTCCACTAACAATATGTGTTCCTTATGTTTCTTTAAGAATAGAGTGGTATCAACCTTACCTCTTTCAAATTTATTCTCACAGAGAAAAGTTGATATAGTTTCATACCATGCCCCAGGTGCTTATTTTAACCCATATAATGCCTTATCTAACCTATATACATGATCTGGATGTTCATAATCTTCAAAGCCAGGATGTTGTTCGACATAAACTTCCTCTTGTAGCTTTCCATTCAGAAATGCACTTTTTACATCCATTTGATAGACTTTAAATCCTTGGTATGCTACATAGGCAATGAACATTCTTATGGCTTCTAATCTTGCTACCGGTGCAAAGGTTTCATCAAAATCAATTCCTTCTTCTTGTGAGTATCCCTTTGCAACTAATCTAGCCTTATTTCTGATGGATGTACCATTTTCATCAGACTTGTTTCTTAAACACCCATTTGCATCCTACAACTAGAAAGTTTTTGGGTCTTGGTGTGAGATACCATACCTCATTTCTTTCAAACTCATTTAATTCTTCTTGGATTGCATCCACCTAGTTTGGATCATTTAGAGCTTTATTTATTACCTTAGGTTCTATTTTAGATATGAAACAACTAGCCAGACATTCTGCATTTGTTGCTCTCCTAGTCTGCCCGGTTGCATTCTTATCTCCTATAATATCATCCTGTGTGTGTGCCTTAATCCATCTTTCTTTATCTTGTTCATTTGATTCTATTTGTTGTTGAGATATTTCTTCTTCTTCTTCTGCCGTAGTATCATTTCTTGCAGACGACTCTTCCTTGTCTGTAGTATTAATGATCTCTTCTGCAGCCTATTCATTGCATGCACATTCTTCATCAAATACATTTGCATCTCTTACGAATGTTTCTTTTTCACCAAATGATACATGAACTGACTCCTCAACAATCTGTGTTTTCCTATTATACACCCTAAATGCCTTGCTGTTTGTTGAGTATCCTAAGAAGGTTGCCTCATCTGCCTTAGGATCAAATTTCTATAAATAGTTTTTATCATTGTTGTGTTTATAGCATATGCATCCAAAGGCATGAAAGTATTTAACACTTGGTGTTTTTCCTTTCCATAATTCATATGAGGTTTTCTTATAAAGCTTGTGAATTGTGCACCTATTTTGAATATAGGAAGCTATGTTTACTGCTTCTGCCCAGAAGCTTTTGGATAGGTTTGCATCAGCAAGCATTGTTCTAGTTGTCTCTATGAGTACCTATTCCTTCTCTCAGCCACACCATTTTGTTAGGGTGTTCTAGGTGGTGAGAAGTTATGCTTAATTCCATGATCATTGCAGTAGACATCTATTCCTGTCTGATCAAACTCAGTACCATGATCACTTTTAATTGTGATTACTTCTATTCTTTTTTCATTTTGGATTTGTCTAAGAACCTTGTTAGCAGACTACATGTTTCACTCTTTTTATATAAGAATATTACCCAAGTATACATGGAGTAATCATCTACTATAACTAGAGTATATTTTTTTCTGCTTAAGCTTTCTATCTCAACTGGACCAAAGAGGTCCATATGCAGTAGTTCAAGAATCCTAATTGATTCTAAAGAGTTTAAAGTTTTAAAGTTTGTCCTAGTCTGCTTTTCTTCCTGACATGGTCTGCATAACTTATCCTTCTTGAATTTTATTTGTAGGAGTCCTCTTACTAGGTTTTCTGAGGATAATCTTGCTATGGTTTTGAAGTTCAAATGAGCTAGCCTCTTATGCCATAACCAATTTGCATCTTCAGCTTCTTTAGTATAGAAACAAGTAATCTGTTCTCACTATGAGGAGTCGAAGTCTACTGCATATATATTTCCTTTTCTAATTCCTAGTAATTTGACTTCTTGTGTGATTCTATTTATTACTTGACATGTATTGTGAGTAAATGACATATCATAGTTCTTATCACATAACTAACTAATGGATAGCAGGTTATGTTCTAAGCCCTTGACATAAGCAACATCTCTAAAGATTAAAGAACCTGTATCAAGGGTTCCATAACCTTTAGTTGTATCTGCCTTTCCTCCTCCAAATATGACAAGAGGTCCTTGTTCTTTTCTGAAATCTTCGAAGTTGGATTTGTCTCCAGTCATATGTCCTGAGCATCCAATGTCCAAGTACCATATACCCTTTTTCTTTTCCTGTAATGAAAACATGAAGAACTTTGTACATAGTACCCACTTATTTGGGTCCTTATTGGTTAGCTTTTGGAACCCACACTTGAACTATCTTCTTATGTGAGTTCCAGCTTTCAAGTAATTTGTGGCCATGTTTGCCACAGGTAAAGCTGGTCTTATGCTTTTCAGTGGTCTGCTGCTCTTGACATGAGCATGTGTGTCTCGAGTATGGTTTTCTCCATGTTGATCTCAAGGAGTTATTCTACACTAAGTAGGGTGTATGTTGAGCTTCATGGGGTCCTTCTCTTAATTGCATTTGAGAGTTTCTTACTCTCTTTTTATTATACATATATACAGGTAGTCTGCTCGAGTTCCTTTGAGGCTGAGCAGTAGAGATCTTATTTTGCATTACAGATCTCTTGAGAATATTGTTCTTTTTCAGAACTGTTGGTGCAGCTGAGTTATTCCTACTCTGCATGGTTTGTGCAGTAGAGTATTGACTCTTATGCACATATCCTGTAGTATAGGCTTTCTTCGTCTACACCTCTGCTGCAATAGATATATTCTTTTTATGCAGGACTTTTGCAGGGGTCTGCTCATCTTTCTTGGTGATTTTCTTTTTATCCTTATTATTATTCAACCAATCATTGTATCCTATCCCAGTTTTATCATGGGAGGATTGACCTACATTGATTAGTTTTTGTTGATCTAGGGTCTTGCCATTCCAGGCATCTATCTGCTTTTGAAGCTCAGTGTTTCTCATAGTAGGTGTTTCCACTACTACATTGAGAACCTTCACTTTTTCATCTGCTTCCTTCAGATTATCTTGAGCATTGATTAGACTATTTTTAGTCTCTTCATTTAAATTGCATTTCTCTTTGAGAGTTGCAATTTGCTTAAGATTTTCCTTATTTTCTTTTAGAAGAGAAATAAAGCTTTCAGAGGTGTCTTGAAGTGCTTCCTTCAATTCCTCTGTAGTAGCTTCTGAGTCAGAAAGATCAAATACCTGCTTTTGTTCTTCTTCTTTTTCCATGAGGCATAGCTGAGCATTTGACATAATATCTTAATCATCAGAGTCTGTGTCGCTCCATGTCTTTACTGCATATGCCTTGCCTCTTTCCTTCTTCCTAGGGGTGACTTTGTTGTGGTCCTTTTTAAAAATTGGTGCATACGAGTCTTGAGTTGGTCGTCTGCACTGAGCAGCAAAGTGTCCTAGTTTGCCACAGTTGTAGCAGACTTTTGAGGGAAAGTTCTTTTTGAAGGTTGTCTTTTTGAATAGTTTCTTGAACTTCTTCTCCATCAATGCCAGTTCCTCTGATAGATCTTCTTCACTTGCAGACGAGGTGTCACTGTTCTCCTCTTCTACCATGGATTTCAAAACTCTCTCTTGATCTTTGAAAGCCAAGGTTTTCTTTCCTGCATTATCAATCTGCTTCTTCTCCTCAACTTCAAGATTGTAAGTATGTAGAACACCATAAAGAATAGCCAGGGACATCTTAGTTAGATCTCTGGATTCTCTTATTGTAGTTGTCTTTGTGTTCCAGATCTCACCAAGAGATCTTACAAACTTAAGATTGACTTCCTTATTTTCGAAAGTCTTTCCCAAGGTTGTCAGATCTTCATCAGACCTCATTGAGACCAGCTCGTATTGTTGTATCAATACATCCTTCTTGGTCTCTCTGATTTCATTTGTTCATTCGTTTCTTAGCATTAAGGCCTCTTATACTTCATTTGCTGTTTTGGTATGAATCATAATTTCAAACATATTGTCATCTAGGGATTTGAATATTTGATTTAGAGCTTTTCTCCCAACCATCTCTAGATCCCAGTCTTCTCTGGTCCAGAGGGATTTTGGCCGTTGTACTTCTCTTGTTGGGTCCTTTGGATCTGGCATCATTGGAACATTTGGTCCATCTAGGACAATGTCTTGCATCCTTTTGTCAATGGAGTTGAGATACGTAAGCATTCTCAGTTTCCAGTGGTTGAACTTATCGAAAGAGCAGGTTGGAGGTTCTCCGGTGTTAGGAAATTTAGGAAACTTTGGTGGTGCCATTGTTGATGATAATCTTCTCACAAGTGTTAGTAACTTTTTTGCAAGTATAATATGTGACCTTTTCTTTCCAATAACCGTTAAGTCTGGAAAGTCAGGCTCTGATACCAATTGTAAGGTTCGAGTTTCAACTTAGAGAGGGGGAGGGGGGGGGGAAGGGGGGAATAGGTCGTATAAGACTTTATTGATCGTTTTTATGCGAAATACTTATTTTGTGCAGACTACTCAGGTAGTCTGCAGACAATAATCGTTAGTCTGTAGCAGAAATGGGTAACTCTTTGAGTTTATCTCTTTTTGGCTATGATGATCTATTAGAAACAATTCTAAATATCAAAGTAATGAAAGCAATAGACAGATACAATATTTATATTGGTTCAGACACTCGATATCAAATGATGATCGAGAGCTTAATGCAGTCTTCCCTTGGTGACCAGTGTAGTCAAGCCCAGAGGTGAGTATCACTATTTTCTTGTTTTTTCTTACAAGAGACTTTCCTTTTACAAGTTATCTAACTTGTATGAAAGACAAAGAACCTAGTTGTTCTGCACAAATTCGAACTCTGACTTTTCTACAAGACTTTGTTCTTCTGCAGACTAGTGACACTTTCCTTTGTATCTTCACGACTTAGTTTTCTTGAGTAATCTTTTAATTGCTAGATTGCTTCGCACTCTTTGCTTTTCAATCTTTGTTCAACAACATTTTTGAATAAGCCTCATCGGTTCCCTTTTAAAGGCTTCAAGGAACGAACCTTTCAAGACAATGCACTGTTCCTGGCAGTCCACTCATGTCCTCCACCATCTCGTTTCTGATGCTGGTAGTCCACTACCACAGAATCCATGCCGTTGCTACTTTAAGTCAAATCCTCACTTGACTGACTTCATAACTCTGACCCTACCTTGGCAATCACCTCTGCTGCAGTCCAGTCTCTGTCACAACCCTAGTCTGCATCCCATACTACAACCCGAGAGACTGGGATGCAGTATGGGCTTATACATCAAATAAACTAAGGGTAATGCCCTAAATCTTAAGCAGTACATGCACAGTTCCTTTAACATGAATAAACTAAGGGGACAATATTCTACTGATCTGCACAACCCTCAAACATCCATGCAAGCCACTCAATAACAGCTTTTAGAGCATATCCATAATAAAAACACCATATTAGCATTGTTAGAAAATAAGCTTAAACTGGAGACTGCCAAAGCCACAATTGCTCAGTAGACCACCACCTCTGAACCCAGAGCCCTGAGAATAGCAATTGAAGCCCTTACATCTGCACTTATTACCAATAAAAAGGGGGAGAAGATCACAGAGCAAAGAAAAGAGGCAATAAGGCCTTCTGAACAAAGATCTGTAGAGAAAGCTGTAGCCAAGGAAATGGCAGCAGAGAAAAAACTACAAAAGACCTCAAAAGAAGATCAACAACTACAGTAGAGGGAGAAAGGTCTACAAATGGGAAAAACCTCAAGGGGAAAGGACATCGAGGCACATAACAAAGGGGGAGCAGCCCCACGCAGAAAGAAGAAGACACCATAGAACATCTGAGAAATAGCCTCATAAGACAGCAAAGGTAGTGAGTATCACAGGTAAAAGATAATTCTCTTTGTTGCACATTACTCTTAGATTAAGGTTTTTTTTTTTTCAAACAATGTAATTTAGTTAGTTAGCTTGTTATTTTACTTAGTAGTTTTGTTAGTATCAATTTAGGAGGAGATTGCAATCCCTCTAATTGTACAGAAATTGATATGAATGGCTAAGAGTATTAGCTATGATGTTGTTAAGTATGCTTAGGCTAGAAATCAAGTACGTAGTTGCAGTTTAGGTCAGATGATGGAGAGTAGACGGCTGCAGATAAGGAGCATCGTGTGGACCATCAGATGTAGACTACTATAGAGAATTTCGGCTAAGTAACTAAGACATACATGGGAAACAAAAGACCTGTAAATGCTTCAGGATCTAGGATTAAACTTGCGAACGAGGACCAATACAGCAATGCATGGATTACATCAGATTTGGGTACAGAAAAGGTTGTAGCAGGGACTGGGTACAAACGAGGTCTCAACAGTACTGAGTGCAGACCTAGATATGGTAGATTGGAGTATAGTAGAGATGGTTGTTGAGGTTGGATCAGAGGTCTGAGGATCAATCAAATCGAAGCTTTGAGTTTCAAAGTGTGGCAATAAGAGGATCTAAAAAAGATGAGCTATCAACATCAGTTGAGAGTTCACATGTGACCAGTAGTCACATCAGATCCTTTACATAAATCACGAGTTCATTCCCTCAACCTATAAAATGGGATCGATGAAGCTCAGTGAGTAGAGCAGTTGAATGCGATATTAAGTATGCAAACTTACAAAAACAATCCAAGATTCAAAGCTACTCAAAGTCAGTTGAACTGAGAAAAAATAAGAAGAGGGTTCACTAGTCTGTACTGAAAAACAGAACGTGCAGCAGAGTCCAATGAAGGATCTGTGCAAGGATCTAGGTTCTTCTTCTTTTGAAAAGTTAGTTAGCTTGTAAAAGGGGTTATCTTGTAAGCCATAAATAAGAAGATAGTGAACTCATCTCTTGGAGTGACTAAACTGGTCACCAAGGGAAGACTGGACTAAGCTTTCGATTATCAATTGATAACCAGTGTCTAAACTAGTATAAATCATTTTTTTTTTACTTGCTTTCATTACTGTGTGCATTTAGAACTGTTAGAAATTAATCACCACAGCAACACAGAGAAAAACTTACACAGTTTGAGTCTCAGCTTCAAACTATCTTAGTAGTCTGCAAAGAACATTAGTGTTGAAATTAACAAATCTGCTATGCTGCATTGATTAAGCTTAAACCAATCTATTCACCCCCTCTAGATTGAACCTGTGGATCTAACACAGTTATATAATGAGTCATCGTAGCGGTTTTCTCATTTTTTTTTGTCTCATTTTATGTTTAGATCGAAGGTTTCAAGCATTGTTGTCCGATGTTGTTTTTGGATGGTACTTTTTTAAAGGGCCGCTTTCATGGAGTATTACTCTCTGCCATAGTAAAGGACATCAACCAAGGTTAGTCTTTAAAACTCTATATAGCATGCTTGATCATTTTAGGCGTACTAGTTGAATATGATATGGTTTTGGAATTGGTTTCTCATCTATTGTATTTCATTTTTTGATTTCTATAGGTTTATATCCTTTGTTCCTACTGTTGTTGATCCGAAGACGCAAAAAAGTTGGCATTGGTTATTGATTGAGCTACGTAAGGTAATTCTTGTAGATAATCAAATAAACTTTGTTTCTGATTGGAATCCTTAACTTGTGGATGCACTTCCTAGGGTGTTTCCGAATGATAGCCAATTTTTCTGATTGTTCCATCTTTCAAAAAATCTACGTGTGAAGTTCGACGACAGTGCGCTTGACTACAAATTTAGAGACAAAATGATCGATTTTTTTTAAGAATGTGTGAAGACTTCATCGCAAATGGAAACCTTTTTTGAGTTTTTTCCTTTTGAAAGTTAGACGAATTCCTTTGGTAGGGGATGTCGTTATGGTGAATTCACGTCGAATACGACTGAGTCTTTCAATACATGGTTGCTAGACGTGCGAGATTTGCCCATTATGCAAATGGTTGATTGTATTCATTTGAAACTCATAGAATGGTTCTCCAAGATTAGAGCAGAGACAGGAAAATTGATAAGCCCAAAGGTTCAACCTAGAGGGGAGGGGGGTGAATAGGTTGATCCAAAATATTTCTTTGGATTGCGAAGGATTCAAAAACTTTGAACACTACTGTTCTATGAACACAACTGAGGTAGTCTGCAGCAGAGACTCAAACTATATGAGTGACTCTGTATTGATGTAGTGATCAGTTTCTAACAGTTCTAAATATATCAAGCAATGAAAAAAAACACATGATTTATACTGGTACAGATACTCGTTATCAAGTGATAATCGAGAGCTTAGTCCAGTCTTCCCTTGACGACAAGTTTAGTCAATCCAAGAGGTGAGTTCACTATCTTCTTGTTTATGCCTTACAAGATAACCTTTTTTTACAAGCTACCTAACTTGTCAAAAAGATAAACAACCTAGATCCTTGCAGAGATCCTTGAATGGACTCTGCTGCAGCTTCTGTTCTTCAGTGTAGACTAGTGAACTCTCTTCTTATTTTCTTCTCGATTTGGCTTACTTAAGTAATCTTTGAATCTGTAATTGTTTTACAAATTTGCTCTTTCAATCACTCGTTCAACAGCCTTACTCACTTAGTTTAAACGATCTCCTTTTATAGGGTGAGGGAATGAACCCGTGACATATGTACAGGACCTGATGTGAGAGCTTGTCGCATGTGAGTATCAACTGATATTGACAGCTCACCTATTTCATATCCTCATATGTTCACACTCAGAACCTCAGACCTTTGACCCAAACCCCAGGAACCATATCTGCTGCACTTTAGTTTGTTGTACCTTAATTTGCACTCAGTATTGTGAGACCTCATCTGCACCCAATCCCTGCTGCAACCTCGTCTGTACTTAAATTTAATACACTTTATGCATTGCTGTGTTGGTCTTCGTTTACAAGTTCAATCCTAGATCCTGAAGCATTTGTAGGTCTTTTGTTGCCTAAGCATGCCTTAGTCGCTTAGACTAAATACTCTATACTAGTCTGTATCTCGTGGCCGACATAATACTCTTTATCTGTGGCCGTCTTCTTTTCAGCATCTGACCTAGACTATAGCTACATACCCAATTTTTAGCCTAAGCACACTAACAATATCATTGCTAATACTTGTAAGTTTTGTTCATCAATTTTTATAGAAGCGGAGGGATTGTATATTCCTATCAAAAATGAAATGGGGTTTTTTGCCTCGTCATGTTGAAGAAATTAAATGCTCTTATGACTAAGGCTCGAACATATAGCAACAAGAGGTGCATTGATTTTGTTTTTGAGGTGTTGAATCCGTCTGCCTTTGTCGATATTCAAAAGATGATGTGTTCATGTTATGTATGGCAGCTTATTGGTTTCTCGTGTATTCATGGGGCTTATGTTCTTGAAAAATATTCCATTCCTTTGGATAAGATAGGCCCGGTACTTTTATGTTGATAGCTATCATATGAGCTATAAGTTGCCTATTAATCCTATCCCTTCTTCTCTGGTTAAGGAATAGTGTGTGGATACAATAGAGGATGAGGTTGTTCCACCTTCAACTAGCAGGCAGCCTAGAAGACCACGAAAGAGAAGGATCATATCGAGAGGAGAGGTAGTTTGAAGGATGAGATGCTCAAGATGCCTGATGTTTCGTAATCACAACAAGAAAAAATGCCGGGAAACGTTACGGTGACAAATGGTTTTCAAGTTAGGCATACTAGTTGGCATGTACTAGTTGAGATTCTATACTAGGACGTACTACTTGTTAGTATGGAGTACTATTTTACTTTTTACTTTTGTTTTGATTGGGTTTTCCTCTGATGTACTACTTGTTAATTAGGCATACTAGTTTACTTTTGACTTGTTGTTTCTATTTTCATCAAACGTACTAGTAAGCTGTTTAGGCGTACTATGAATTTGTAATTGGATATAGTAGTTTGCATTCAAGCGTACTACTTGTTTACATAACTGTATTTCCGACATTTTTGACAACCTTTGTGCATTCAAAAAAATTTACAAGTGAGTCATTTTCAGATAGAAATACACATCTTGAATTGTTTGTCCCATGAGTCAACCAAAATACACATCAATGAGATTCTTCTAGTTGTTTTTTGCAAGCATCTCAAATTCATGATCCTTGATAAATGTGTTGACTAGGTTGTCACTTACTTCACACAGGCCTTTGTTGAAGTTCACATCATAAAGCCTTTAGTCTTATCTGCCTTTCTGTCATCAAAGATTATCTGGGGAACATCTGCTTCTATGAAGTTTGACAATAAACCCTTGCATCCAGTCGTATACCTTGAGCATCCACTATCAAACTAACAAAAGTTAGTTATATCCCTTCTAATGTTTTTGAAATATTTTCAAAACCATTTTCTCAGCATGGCCAACTCCTCGTTTGAGGCTTCTGACCGTGAGTCAAAAGAATCTTTTGCATCAACCCTTTTCTTTGAATTCTGATTTGAGCCTTAAGGGAGATGTGCTTTTTGTTTTGGTCCATCACCTGAGTCTTCCTTTGCTCGATCTCCAAACGGTATGTTAACAGGACACCAAAGATGTTAGAAAGAGTGGCTTTGTTCATTTTTCTAGACTCTTATATTACAGTGACCTTGGTGTCCCACTTAGGGGTGAGATACCTCAAAAACTTCATGTAAACCTTTTGAGGGGAAATATTCTCCCCAAGGTCGCTTAGAGTATTGACAAAAATGTTGAATCTATTAAAGAACTCTATCAAAGTCTCATTATCACTCATCTTTACAAGCTCATATTAATGAATATGAAGATTCAGCTTGTTTTCACGGAATTCATCTGTGCCATGATTTCTGATTATCAAGGCATCCCATGCCTCCTTTGCTTATTTGCAATGTATTACTAATTCAAGCATATCATTGTCTAGGGATTTTACAATAATCCCTAAGGCTCGTCTGTGAACTTGAATGAGTTCCTTATCCACTTCAGACTAATCTTTTTTCTCTTTGGGAACAAGTTTCTCTCTATCGTTTGGACCCATAGAAGGACCCATAGGGATGAATCTTCCTTCAAGGATAATTTTTCTCATTCGCTCATCAGTTTTGTCAAAATGAAACATTATTCTAGCCTTCCAATGATTGAACTTGTGATCCTTGGATAGTGGAGGATGGAAATCATATGGGATGAACACTTTACTCTAACCTGGCATGCTTGAAACACATATTAGTAACGTCCTTGTGATTTAAAACAAAGCAGAGTTCCTTTCCAAATGATGTTAAGACTAGAAAGATTAGCTCAGATACCAATTGAAAGTCAAGGAATAGCATGCTATGAGATTAGAGAGGGGGAGGGGTGAATATTCTTTCTTTTCAAACCTTTCTCTCAAACTAATAAAAGTTAGTTAGACAAAAAAGTTGTTCTAAGCTTACTACAGTAATGCAGAGCATTACTGCAATAACATTGGTTTCTTTTAGTTTACTGTTGGTTGATGTTGATTAGAAGTAGGGTTAAATGTAATGAAAGCTGTAAAGTATAGTAATGAAAGCCATAAATTAAAAAAACAAAGGTTTTTATATTGGTTAGAGTATATAGCTAAAATACAGCTATATCCCTTTGTTTAATCTTCCCTTAATTATCAGTGTGATAAATCAAGAGCATAGCACCATGTGTGATTGTTTTAGACTCATAATCAACCTATCACTTTACAACGAGAAAATGAAAATACAAACTGATTACAAGATCTTTCCTTGTCCTCAACAGGACTTAGAACAACCTCTTCAAATTGTTTATCTAATACTAATGCTATTCAACTCTGCTTTTAATAGTTGGCTCAGATCCTCAGCTATCAACTTCTTTATCAGGTCACCTGAAGCCTTAATGCACTTATCTTTCGGAGCAAAGGAGATTCAGTAATTCAAAGGGTTCCAAAATGTTCGACATTGCTTATGTATTTATAAGCAATCCTAAATTTCTAGCCATTGTTGAACCCATCCTTACTTGAAAAGGTCACTTTCATACCATCCTAGAACCATTTTCACAAACCCGTGACCTCTAGTGTTGATACAGAGAAGTATGCTGACACGACGTAAAAGGCAGCACGTGAACTTTGACTTTTTCTGAACCTTTGTATAAAACTCAGGCTTGCTGCTTCTTAGGCTTTCTACAGTAACCTCACAGAAGCAATTCAGGATCCACTTCTCTTTCTTCTGAACCCTTCTGTTGAACTCGACCTTTTTGTCCTTCATCATTGGTATAGTAACCTTTTCTAACCAGAAGCAATCCACGATCAACTTTTCCTTACTACAGAAGCCCAAATGCCCAACCATTTTTGTCTCTTTACTCATGACCTCAATGCTTCCAGTCTTGTTGCATTCTTTTTAACCAGCCATACTGCCTTCCTTTTTGAATCAGTCTTACTGTATTCCTCTCTGAACCAGCCTTACTATGGACCCATTGCAAGATCACTTTCCAAGCAGACGAGTCTTAGTCTTAGTATGTACTAGGATATTCTAATACTAGAGTTTATCTATCGCTTAATTTATATACATCATGGTTTGACTCAACATAGAATTTACATCCAAATATATGAAAGTACTTGAGACTTGACATCTTTCCTTTCCATAATTCATAGGGAGTTTTGTTGTGCAGCTTCTGTATTTACTGCTTTAGCCCAGTAACTTTTAGGAAAGTCTATATTTTAGAGCATTGTCCTGGCTGCTTTTATTAGTGTTCTGTTTTTCCTCTCAGCCACCCCATTTCGATGTGGTGTTCTAGGTGCAGAGAAGTTATATGTTATACCCTGATCATTACACTATTTGTCTACACCAGCTTGGTCAAATTCTGTGCCATGTTCACTCTTAATAACAAACACGTCAATTCCGTTTTCATTTTGAACCTGTCTTAAAAATTTTGTCAGTAGATTACAGGTTGCACTCTTCATATACAGGAATATTATCCAAGCGTATCTTGAGTAAACATCAACAACTACAAGTATGTAAGATCCACAGGTACAATCTAGAGGGAGTGAATAGGTTGTTTTAAAATTTATCAGTGTAATGCAGCGAAATAATTAATTTCAACACATTGATGTTCTTTACAGACTACCGAGGTGGTCTGCAACTGGTTGTAGTCTATTGAGAAGTTCCTATCCCATGTCTACTGATGAATGTTGTA
Source organism: Drosera capensis (assembly GCA_001925005.1). Taxonomy (NCBI): domain Eukaryota; kingdom Viridiplantae; phylum Streptophyta; class Magnoliopsida; order Caryophyllales; family Droseraceae; genus Drosera; species Drosera capensis. The sequence continues at coordinate 161,040 of LIEC01011959.1, forward strand.
GATTTTCTGATCCAGTTGTCTATGTCTGTATTTCACAGTAGTTTCTGATGAAGTAATTGTTAATGTGCAAACGGTTCAGTCTCTGCCATTGTTCTTTCACTAGAGGATGACCTTTCATGTATTGATGTCATTCTGACATCTGTAAGGGCTTGCATCAGACTTCTAGCTACCGTCTCGGGTGTCATCTGAATGTCAGATGTATCACTGTAGAGTAACCCTTGAGGAAAGCCTTGCATGCACTTACTCCCATTCAACACCCATTCCCTTCTTCAGCTCCTTGATCAAGAATGAACGGTTAAAGTTCAACATACTTATCGAGAAGGAAATCAAGTTACGAACCGGCTAGCGAACTTCGCCCTTAGTTGTTTTTTCGACGGTTTACAAACTTTCGATAGTCCTCCAGCTATTGTTCATTTTACTTTAGCAGCCGACTGTTTTGGTGTCGTTGAGTTTCGCTAAGTGCTTCAGCAAAATATTTTAGGGGTACGACCCTCTTTTTTAGCTAAATAAATAAATATTATAATAATAGAAAGAAAAATTGAATGATCAAGATGAAAAGATCTTAATTGAAGATGAAAAGATCTTTATTTATTTAATGTATAATATAGATTTGTTATAATTTGTCATAATCACTTCAACGCTTAGGGCATCTCCAATGACGGATGCTATATTGACATTGCTATAGCTATGTTGTTGAATAGTGTTGGTCTGGTATAATTTACCTGCGTTGCTCCAACCGCTTCATGCTGAATTTTAACATTCTCAAGAAATGAGTGGTTCAGTGCATTGCCTCATATTTTTCCAGATTTTTCAATTTTTTTATTTTTTTGGGTTGCTTCACTAGTTTTTGTGTGTCGAAAAATAGCTTTTGCAAAACTTAATGTGAAATATGACAATCATTTTGACAAAGACAAAATTTAGCGATGGAAGAACAACCTCATTGAAGTGATTTTGTGTGTGATTCTTCTCATAATTTAGCATTAGCTATCCTTTTGACATTATCATTGTGATGCTCTAATATGTTATATTTTGATAATGTCTTCTTAAAAATAGTCAAGACTGAACCACATCTTAATATTAAATTTGTATTTTTTTTTAAAAGTTCTTGGGTTTGCCATTATTTGTGAGTTGCTATAATTTACCTTTGCCATTTTTAGCCAAGTTTGACAACCAATTTGACTAAATGTCAAATTTATCATTGAAAAACAATCCAATTGGAGTGATCAATTTGAGACCTATTGTTTTTTTTTTTTTGGGCAAAATCAACATATATAGCTAACCATTGGACTTGTTCTTAATTATTTATAAGATCATTGTCTCTAAGAATTCGTTTTCTTTGTTCTTTCTTTTTATGAGGATATTAAGAAACAATTTTTTTTTTCGTTCGTGTCAGAGGGAAAACTATGTCTGTCTTGTCTTCCCTAGACCGTGTCGATGACGAGATTATTTGAATTGTTGTTGTTGTATCTTTTTCTATCTTTTATATATTTTTTCTTTTTGTAATTCTACATGAATATTTATATAAGAATTCTAATCAATTTTAAAAAGTCAAAATTCATTAATTAAACCATAACCAAAATTTATTGATATTAAAAACCTGAGTACGAGTTTGCATCTGCCTTGTCCGGTTGACTCGATTCGACCTGATGAGAAGGTCGTGAGTTCACGAATCATGAGTATTTAATTGGGTCGAACTCGGTATCTATATTATCGTTCTAGTTGAAGTCCAATTAATAAGACCCGAATTGTGAAAAATATCAACTCAACTCCGTCTGAGAACAACCCTTGGTTTCCACAACGGGATGCAAAGAGTTTTGTACTTCAGTCTACGATCATCGTGGAATAATGCGAAATTGGAACTTTGTCTATCACTATTAGCATTGCTATTGTAGAACTTCGAGCAATTCTACCCATGACTTTTGTCATTTCAAGGTTTTGGTAACCCCAAATGACAATTTCGAGGTAAAAAGGAGTGGTGTTCTACGTACATGTTTGCTATTATCAATGCCAAAATATAAAAATAACAATTAATATGATTTTTCATGGATACAAGACATTATTATATATGAGAATCAAATATTTAATGGGATATAGAGATATTTATGTTGATGGTGATATTTCACAATGATATTTGACATTGGGGTGTGGGATAAAATTCTTATTTTTGTTATCAATATGAAAATGCAATGCAAATGGTCATGAATGGAGTTGCTCTTGGGTGTTCGGTTCCCATATAACCCTATGTTTTTGGGGTTCCTCCAAGTTAGGAAGCAAAATGATAAGCATGATAAATCGACCATTAATTTTGGCCAAAGAAAGTGGATAATAAATAAAAAGAAACAAATTCTTGATTTATTTTAGTTGTCAACTCTATGACATTGTCATAAAACTTAAGACCCTATACAATATATTCTTTTCGGCTCATATTCATTGAAATATTTTGATTTTGACACAAAAATTTATGTTATAGTTGAATTTTTGTGTGGATTTTGGTGAAAAAAAAAATATTTTTTTTGTGGTGGTGAGGTTTACTATAACCCTTGTGAAAAGAGATAATGGATATACTAAGATTATTAAAAAGAAAATATTATAATTCTTTTTAGACTGATAAATAAAAAAACGTTGTGATTATTATATAAAAAAATGGATGGAGTACTATACATTATTTTGGTAAAATTATTTTTTTGATTCACGCGTTTCTAAAATGAGACTCTACTCTCAAGGTACTTTTAACTCATTTCTATGATTTCTAGGAAGACCTTGATATCAATGGTGGTGTTCAAGAGGGCAACATCTGTTTAATGTGGAAAAAGGTCTGGTTGTCAAACACTTAAAAAACACTGTTCACGTGATTTTTGGGAGAAAAACACTGTTCATAGTAGTACTGTTTACCACGGCCAAATTGACGAAATTCGGCCTTGATTTGGTTGTTTTTTGTTTCATTTCACCATGAATCGTGATGGATACGTTGCAAGCATTAATACCCAGGTTGATAATGATGTTGTTATTGCTCGGGAGATGGTTGAAACCGGATTTACGAAGCACGGAGTCACTGTTCACGAGATGAATACGCATGAAAATATTGATTCCGGGCATGGTGTGGTTGTTGGGGAGGGGTGTATTGTTGGGAATGATGTTGCTGCTGTTAGGAATGTCATTCTTGTGCAGGAACGAGCTCTTTTGACGAAGAAATCTGGATTGAGCTCGGAAAAAACTATTCACGTGAACAGTATGGGTCGGGTGGAACCCTAAAGTCATGACTGTTCACGTGAACAGTATGGTTCGTGAACTGTTCACGTGCACAGAACCCTAAAGTCGTGAACTGTTCACGTGAACAATATGGGTCGGGTGGGACACTAACTATTCTTGCTCTGATAAAGGAAGGTTATGGGTGGGGTGGGACCCTAAAGTCTTTGACTTCATTTCTTTCTGTACATCAGACCAAGTCATTCATGGGAGAGTACGGTATGACGAGCAGAATAGAGAGTTCATCATCTCTTTTGTCTATGCTTAGCACACTTTTGTTAGGAGAAGATCTCTGTGGACGAATATTGAAGACAAGGGACACGCATTTGATGGCATTCCATGGATGATTCTTGGGGACTTCAATGCAATCAAAGAGGTGGCTGATAGACAGGGAGGCACGAACAAATGGCTTCCATCCTTTGATGAGTTCCCTGCTTGTCTTGAAAATGCTGCACTTGATAACCTTAAATACAGAGGCTACAGGTACACATGGAGTAACAAAAGCCAAGGAGAGCATGCTTGCTACAGGAAGATTAATAGGGTTCTGTGCAATTCCAAATGGCAGGCTGGGTTCAACTTCTCTGAAGCAGACTTTCTCCCCCCTGGGATCTATGACCATTCCCCTGTAGTTGTCCGTGTTGATGAGGACAGGAAGATTAAGGCGTCGTTTAAGTACTACCACTTCTGGTCTATGCATACGGACTTTCTTCCTGTTGTTTATGATGCATGGCAGGTACCTATTTATGGGTGTGCAATGTTCAGACTCTACAAGAAGCTGAGGCTTCGAGACTTTAGTAAAAGACATTTCCATGACATATCCAGACAAGTCCAGGATGCTAGAGAGGACATGATGAAGGCACAACAAACCCTTTTGAAAGGGAAAGAGAGACGGTCATGAGTTTCTTCCCGTTGAGGCTACAGGAGAAATCCAGAGTTCAGTGGTTGCAGGAAGGGGATAACAACACCAAGTTCTTCCACAACTATGTGAAGGCAAGGGAGAACAGGAAACAGATTTCAGAGCTCGTTAGCCACGAAGGGACCACAGTCCAAGGAGAAGGCCATTTGTAGGAGTTCATTGTGGATCATTTCAGTTCCTTTATGGAAGCTCAACCGTAAGCAAATTCCGTGCCTAATCTCATGCCATTTGAGAAGAGGTCGATCCCGAAAGACTACAAGCACCAGCTTACTGCAGAAGTAACTGAAGCGGAGATCCAGCACACCCTATTCTCCCTTGCTCGGAACACGTCTCCTGGTCCTGATGGCTTCTCGGTGGAATTCTTCATTGATGCTTGGGATATAGTCCAGACTGATGTGATTCTAGCTATTCAGGTGTTCTTTCAGAATGACAGGATGCTTAAGGAGGCTAACTCTACTGTCATTGCCTTGGTGCCAAAATGTGATAACCCCACACAGATCACCGACATCAGACCGATCTTCTGCTGCAACACCATTTATAAGTCCATTGCAAAGCTTCTTGCTAACCGATGTGCCAATGTGTTGTCTCTTCTCATTAGTCCTTCGTAGGGTGCTTTTCTGAAAGGCAAGAAGATCAGCGATAACATACTCGCTAGCCCAAGAGCTTCTCCATGATTATCATCTGAAGCCATACCTCTTGAGGACTGCCTTCAAGGTCGATATAATGAAGGCTTATGACACTCTCAGCTGGAAGTTTCTACAGTAGACGCTTGGGGATTTTGGATTCCCACAGTAGCTCATATCTTGGATTATGGAGCTCACATGTAGTGCCCAGTTCTCTGTCAACGTGAACGGGGAACTTCATGGTTATTTCTCAGCTGGAAGAGGACTTAGGTAAGGTGACCCACTAGCCCCCTATCTCTTCATCTTGGCTTTGGAGGTATTTTCCGGAATACTTGATACTCAGACTCGAAAACCGGGCTTCAAGCTCCATTGGAGATGCAAGAAAATCGGCCTATACCACCTGTTCTTTGCTGATGATGTGCTGCTATTCTCGGAGGGGAACTTGGAATCTATAGAGCTGCTCAAGGAGGGGGTTGACCTCTTCTCTTCACTCTCGGGTCTACATCCTAACACCTCTAAGAGTGAGTTCTTTGTAACGGGAGATGATACCTCCATCATAGATTCTGCCCGACGTATTTGGGAATGTTATAAGGGATCTCTGCCAGTACGATACTTGAGCATTCCTCTTACCACGAAACGGTTGAAGGCCAGAGACTGTAGACCATTGATTGACAAAGTTGCTAAACGAGCTGCCAGTTATGCGAATCTCACTTTGTCTTATGCTGGCAGGTTACTACTTGTCAAATCTGTGCTGCAATCCATTCAAGTATTCTGGACTGGAGTTTTTCTTATGCCTAAGAGTGTACTCATTGAGATCGAAAGCATATGCCAAAGGTTTCTGTGGAAGGGACCATCATTGGGTGCTGCGGGTGCGAAGGTGGCTTAGAGCACTGTGTGTCTTCCCAAGAAGGAAGGAGGACTTGGGCTTTGGCACTCATGTTGAAGCATGTTTGGGGTCTTGCCTCGGGGGAAAGGACCATCTAGAATAAATGGGTGTATGCTAATCTTGTGCGCAAAGACAACTTCTGCTCCATGAAGATCCCAAAAGTTGGCTCTTGGAACTAGAGGCAGTTGCTACAGCTTAGGCCATTGGCTCAGCAACAAATCAGTTGGAAGGTTGGGGACGGGCAATCTATCAAGCTATGGTATGATTTTTGGTCTTCTTTGGGTCCCTTGTATTTAAAGGTTTCCAACACCTTTATCTACAGCCTCGAATCCCAAAGGATGCTACGCTGTATGTTGGTCCTAGTTTATACCTAGAGGGGGGGGGGGGAA